>OX465090.1:61306826-61351826 GCA_949987675.1 Chymomyza fuscimana | reverse complement strand
CCGCCTAGCCGATGATCCTATAACGTCAAGCACAGCCTGAAGAGCATCAGAGGCTACTTGGAGACAATTATCTGCAGATTGGATGGCTAATTCGTCAGCTATAAGCAGCTGCGGGCTTTGGTCTCCTGCTGCGAAGGGCAGCAAAGATTATGTACTTTTCGGACTAAGTACTCAGAGGCAGGTAAAGCATTTGAGGCACTTCATGCCAGACCTGGTCAAAAGTTTGTTTAACATCCAAAAAAGCTTCTATGCAAAATTTCATTTCCTCTAATGCGTCAATCACACAATGAATCTGTTCCGGGGTACTGTGTCTAGGGCGGAAATCAAATTTTTTGGAATTTGATTTTACGATAGATAGGCAGGTAGTTCCTTCATTGGCTCAATTTAAAAAATTGTACTTGCTGGTTAAGCTTCTATTTATGAAAGATGCAGCTAAATATATTTATAGTTGAACATTTAATAATCGAGGATATAACCATTTATAAGGTAAGTATAATATATAATACAAAAGTTAAATTTTTACAATTCAAGTTTTAAATAGAAAATTCAATTTCCGAAACTCGGCAGGAAGTACAAAGTGTGAATAATTTTTTTTTTTTTTTTTTTGTGTTTATTTTGCAAAATTTATCAAAAATACATATATTTTTATGAATTGCAGGTTTCTTATTTTATGATCGCCAATTCAGCTTGTTGAGCTAGATATGTCTTAGGAGTGTTAAGGAGTCCTGTCAATCAGAGGCCATTATTTCGTCCGCTTTTCTTTCGGTCTTCTTTTCGTTTTCTTTTAGTTCGGCGCTTGTTGGAGCAGATTTTTAAAACTTCTTTTTTTAAGCCTTTTTATAGGATTATTATTTGGGAGCCCTTTTGCCAGCCTATTACGGTGTCTTTTTAGCCTTTCGTTATAGCGGCTTGTGTGCTTATTTATCTGGAGTTCGACGGTCTCCAGTCTAAGTTCGTGGTGCAAGGTCGAATTCGTTACATACCATTCACACCCAGTAATAAGGCGTAAGGCCCTGTTCTGAAGTGTCTGAAAACGTGATCGACTCGAGCGAGCCGCCATACCCTAGATCTGGATGGCGTATCTCCAGGTTGGAACCACTACCATTTTATATAAGGCTCTTTTGCATCGGAGAGGAAGACGGCTGCGGTGGTTCATGAGCCAGTTCATTTTAGACATCTTCAGCCGGCAGTTTTTGACTGTGCTTTCAATATGTTGTCTGAAAGTCAGTCTGCTATCAAGGGTAACTCCTAAGTATTTAGCTTGTTTTTGTAGTTTTAGTGGTTGATTGTCTAACCAGACAGCAGGTGATGATTTTTTTCTTAGGGTATATAGAACTGCCTGGCACTTAGTTGGATTCATGGAGATGTTCCACCTGTGAGCCCATCTCTCAAGTAGGTATAGGTACTCTTGAATTCCATCTGCTGCTTCGTACTCACAGACTGTGAATAATACAAAGAAAATTGTGAAATTTTATGAGATCAAATATTGGTTGGTAGATTGGTCCTAATAAATGTTTTTATATACCTACTTTAAACACAAAACCAATTCCATTTTGTTTTTAACGATTTTGAATATTTTTTCATACATATTATGACTTTTTTTTTGGGAATATTTTGGCCAAAATCTAGAAATGTTTGCCCAGTGTGCTGGGATGCATATGTTATGCATACAAATTTTCAAGCCCAAAGTGTATATAACCTAACCGTAACGTACCTACCCTAACAGCTGTTATGGGGTGAATTCGGAAGAATTTTTTTGTAGATTTTTTGGAGTGACAAATTTTTTAAAATTGAAAGTTGTATCGTTTTGGGCATTGTATAAGGTACATTGTGTCAAAATTTGAGATCGATACGAAGATTTTTTGTCAGGTAGATTGATCTCCGAGCAAAAAATATCAAAGCGTCTAGCATAGCAACATTTAAGACAAATTATTAAAAAATCGTTTGTTGAGCAATGTTATAATAATATTTTTATATTTACCTACAAAATAAATCATTTTTTCATCATAAAAACAAGAAGTATGCACTCTATAAAATATTACAAAAATTCATTATAATTTTTAACATCTTTTGACAATAAAAAATATTATTTTTTTATACATTCTTTTAAAAAAACATAAAAAATTTTCGTTTTATTTTTTTTTAACATTGTTCCACCAAAACGATTTGTTTGTGTTTAAAAAAAAATGGTGATTGACATATTTAAGAAACTTTCTTAAAAAAAAATGAGAAAATTTCATATTTTTTTTTAAGAAAATGTGTTGGTTAAAAAAAAATCAAATGTTTTTTTTTAAATTGCCCTATTGGTTCAAAAATTTTTAGTAGTTTAGTCACAATTAAATAAAAACGAAAAACGCGTTAAGTTTAAAAACTGAAATTTTGCGAAAAATTTTTTATTTTGCCATACGCATCGAACTGCATTATTATTTTTCAAAAATCGCTGGGGGCAGTTGCCAGTACCTTATCCAGCTAGACCTTTTGTGATTTTCGATTTTTTTTGGGGCGAATCCGCAACTGTCCAAAAATGATAAATAACGCCATAAAATGTCATCTTAAACATTTTATATCTTTATATTTGGTAAAAAAAAAAGGTTGAATAATAAAATGAAATGAATGAATGTGGAATAAAAATAATTGTTGCCTAGTAAAATAGCGTGAAAAAGGAGTTTTTTAAATAAAGTTTAAGAATTGAATCTGAGAATTCACTCTTTTTTGACGTTTTTCACTGCAATTCCAACAAATCACTTCGATTTTTTTATAAGTTGGCGGCATTTTGACCCAAAAACAGTTGAAATCCGTGCTGAAATTATATTGAAAATAATTATTTGGCTCATTTCGACATTCTCGGATTCACCACAAATCGAGCTTCCGAATTCACCTCAAATTGACTTTTTCGAAACGGAGTAGCGTCATTCTGGTAGCTTGAAAAAATCGAAACAAACGCTTTAGCATTTTTATACCCTGTACCTATAGGTACAAAGGGAGGAGGCGTGGCAGACCCCAAGTCCTTTATACCAAAATGCTTATCATAACCTCGGGTAGCGATTGAGCCATGTCCGTCCGTCCGTCTGTCCGTCCGTCCGTCCGTCCGTATGAACGCCTAGATCTCGGAGACTATAAGAGCTAGAGACACGAAACTTTACCAGCTGGTGCGCATATTTCCTAAGCAGATGAAGTTTGTTGAATCATGTCAATATCTTTCCCCGTTCCCCCGCTGTAGATTTTCGCGGTTTTTAGCCACACCGTTTAATATTTTCATTTAAAATTCAACAGAGCGATGCGTTGTGGATACATGCATCTATGTGTAAAAAATGAACAAAATCGGACAAATACAACAGAAGTTATAGTCAAAAATGTACAAATTTCACTGCCCCTTGCCCATAAAGTGCATCAATATTTGACTCCTCGTAATTATGGTTACAAGTGACCTAGAATCACAATTTTTGGTAAGCTGATTCATGTGGCTCTAATGAACAAATCCACATCCAAATTTTATCGATGCGGTCCCACCACCCCCCGCAATCGATTTACCGTGTTTTCTCCCACACCCCTCAACATACCAACTTGAAACTTACCCCATATACTTTAAATAACTTCTTTGACGTAACATTCGAGTTTCATCAAAATCGGTAAAAATTTAGGGAACTTATAGGTATAAATATCGAATTTCACCAAAAAAAAAAAAATTCCAATTGGAAAAATTGTTTGCGAGACAAAAGGTACAGGGTATTCCACTGTCGGGCACCGCCTCGACTGTACCACATTTTTTAAGTATAGAGTCTAAATAATATTATGGATATACTTACACTTGATTTTACTTGAGAAAATGCTGAAATTTTAGGGACACCAAAACTTAAAATGAAACTTTCAAGGTAGCGATTTTTTTTTAGAAAAATTAGACTGAACTCTACTCGAGTCGTAGTATTATCAAAACCTAGCGTCGCTCATGACGTTTATTTGAAAATTGGTGTCATAGTCAAATGTCAACTTAGGAATCCATTTGGATGCGTTTCCGGATTCAGCCCACTTGCCTCTACTCTTTATACCTTTATACAAAAAAATATTGTTGAATTGGCATGAAGAGTATAAATAAGTATTTCAGAATTATCAGGACGACAAAAAAAATTGACTAGTCCCAGTACGTCTGCCCAGTCCGAATAGCTAGAATCACGAATTAAGTCCGAAGTTTAGCATTAGACGCTGTTTGTCCAGTTTGAGTTCTTTCTTTGATATTGAGCACCAGGTTAAAAATTCCTCTTCATATCACCCGTCGATAATTTACTAAAATCGGCAGGGAACTGCGGGATTTTAGTGCGAAAACGTGCAGATTTACGTTCCTTTCTGTATAATCCATCTATTTATAAATCTTCTTATAAAAAAAAGTGATACAATAGAGGCGGCTCCCGTAGTAGGATACCAATTCCCTTTTTTTTCATAAAAATTTATGCAATAAAAAAAAAGAAATTCTTCTATAGAGGAATGGGTCAAGTTATCGACATAGTGGACTCCAAAATGTAGGTATTCAGACGGACGGACGCTGCTCAAAGTAATGATAAGCATTTTGGTATTTTGAACTAGGGGCTTACCGTCCAACATCTGTCCGTAACATACCTTGGCCCTAAGGTTGCCCGATATTAAATGCCAAGCGTAAGACTAAACAAAATTAGGCAGTTTTTAAAAAAAATAAATATGTTCGTAGAATTCTTACTTCTTTAGTTTTTAACGTATTTTAATCCAACAAACTCTTTCAACCAACTCTTTCTCAATAAGACAAAATGTAACGTTATGACATTTTATCGTTCTGCTCCTTATTTGGCTACTTACTCTTTAGAATCTTCTACCTTAGAACGCATCGAGAGTGTGTCTGACCTTGGTGTTTTGTTTGATCATAACCTTAAATTTAATAATCATATTTGCAACATCGTGAATAAAGCTAGAGATGTTCTTGCTTTTATTAAGCGTTGGTCTAAAGAGTTTAACGACCCTTACACAACCAAACTTCTTTATATTTCTCTTGTCCGTCCAATTTTGGAATATTGTTCCTGCGTTTGGAGCCCTCAATACCACCTTTATCAGGACATGATTCAGTCCGTACAAAAGCAATTTCTCCTTTTTGCACTTCGTGGCTTAAACTGGGACCCAAATATCTGACTGCCGCCATATTCTGATAGACTTCACCTTATAAAGTTGCCTTCCTTAAATCATCGCAGAACATGCCACGGCGTTTTATTCTTGCATAAACTGTTACTCGGTCTTATCGATTCCAATGTACTTCTTAGCAAAGTTACTTTTGTCATACCATCCAGAGTAACTCGTAATTTTCGACCCTTAGCCTTACAATTTTGTAGATCTAATTATGCTTTGCACGATCCTTTCCGTGTCTTATGCTCTAACTATAATAACTTTTACAATTTCCTCTCTTTCGAACGGTCTATCCAATCTATCACTTCTTCTATCTTAAGTCACCTTGACTTGCCACTTCGAGCATCCTTGACCAATCCTATATTATGAGTCACCCACTTGGTCAATGGTGATCCATTGGCTTTTTTGCGATATAATGTTTAATTTTTATCTTGCTTCCTTTTTTCAACTTTAATATTGTAAATCCAAGTTTCTGGCCAGTTCTTGATGTGAGTTGGTGCATATCATTAAAAAGTTCACCCATCGGGCTAGAGACGCGGATTAGTTCATATCAGTTCCCTCGCTCTATTTTCTTTTCTAAATAAATTATATGTACTTTTTTATAATATAATGTCAACTGTACGTAGTTGTACCCCTCAAATAAATAAATAAATAAATAAATACACTACTTAGTTAGGATATTCCACTTTAATATGCTCCTTGGTCCAGACTACTCATAACGAGCTTATTAAATTTAATTTTCTTACAAAGAGTAAAATATAAATTTTCAGCCTATGTCAAAAAATGTGGCGGAAATTTTTGACGCGAACTAAAGTGGTAATTTTTGGAACCACTTTTGAACTTTTTTGTTGTTGGCTTGGCAAACTTTCTAAGAAATTAAATATGCTCTCTTTTTAAGAGCAGCGAAAAAGCAAAGTTGAGCGCAAAAGTTTGCCACGGCTGTTATTTGCATTGCATACTTTGTGGCGCCTCCGAAAAAGTTGTTCCCTTTGGCTTCCATTTTTTGTTTTATACGCTGTAGTCAAAGGGTCAAGGGGTACATTAAGTAAGTGCAAAAAAATTTTGTTTCCTATAGCTAGAAGAAAACGAGTTATAAGCTAAAGGCAAAATAAATCTATTATGGTCGAAATGCGTCTTATGGTCTAGTATTGATATTTAAGTTTTTTAGAGATCTGCAACACTGTACCAAATTTGATTAAAATCGGTTGACTATATCATATAGCTCCCATAGCTAGAATCGGTCAGAAAAACGCTTTTTGTACAAAATTTGTTATGTTTCGTTTGTTTGTGAAGATATTGTAACCAAATTTGGCATTCAGAAGTTTTTTTTTAGAGATCTTCCACACTGTACTAAATTTTATCAAAATCGGTTGACTATATCATATAGCTCCCATAGGACCAATCGGTCAAAAAAACGCTTTTTGTACAAAATTGGTTGTGTTTCGTTTGTTTGGCAAAGAAATATCTTTTGGAGTTTGTAAGCAATATATCGGACTTGATTGTAATGTGGTCGTACAAGGTATCCCAAAGTCGTCCGCGCCCGACTTTACCGTACGCCATCTTTATCCATCTGTGCATGATGATGATATTAAAGTTTGCCTACAAACCCCACCGAAGACATTCTAGTGGTAAAGAAGACGCATATGCAGTCTCCAAAATTGTTGATTGGACTTGATCTAGACTTGAGGTAAGGTGGGGCAAATGCGACCTATTAATTGGTTTTGGCTATAAAATGCATATTTGATATAGGATCAACTTGTCCGATATACATTCCGACAATTTTTTTGTCATATTAAAAAAAAGCTGGGGTAAACCTGACCGCGTATATTTTTGGCTGATTTAGCACAGATATGATCTTTTAATGGTTTTTCGATTATAAGTCAGAAGAGCATGTTATTCTTTTACAAAACTGAAAAAATCCTAACATATAAATCGAAATAAAAGATGAATAAATGTCAATTTAGGATGATTGGATTGAATAGCCAAGTAACTAATTAGAGTTATTTGATTTGCTTCTAGCTGGACGTCTGATTGGATCCACAATTTAGAGGTCGTATTTGCCCCTGTATCATTTTTAATGAATTATACGAAATTTGCAGCCAATCTATCTAGGTTCATGTTTATAGTATCTATATTTACTTACTGCTTTTTTTCCATCACTTTATTTAACAAGAAAAAATGTGTAATCGATAATGCATTAACAAAAATTAAATTGAAAATCAAAAAAAAAAATATAGCATCTAAATGTAGACTGACAGACAATTGTCATGCTACCATTTTAGTTATTTTTAATGCTCTACACGACAACACTAGTATAAGCTCGCTCAGTATTGCCGTTTTTTGAGAAACAGTGGTAGGTCGGGTTTGCCCCACCTTACCCTATATGTACAAATTTTATTTGCGCAGTCCTACAGTTTGCCAGTTGGAACTTTTAAAATTCTATAAGCACTTTGAAAATTTATTGATAGTACAGGGTATCGTATAATCGGCGTTATCACCCACAGAACCCAGTCCATTGGTTTTTTTTTTTTTTCTTTTTTGGTGTGTGTTTTCAATGCATAACTTTAGGCGCTAATTAAATGCGTAGCAACAACTACAACAACAAGAAGCATTTAAAAGGACGCACGTAGAGTCCTTGCGCCTGTTTGTATGCTTGAAAAATGACACAACTCGACATAAACTTGAGTACACATAATTGAAATAAAGGAGCTGTCGACTGTTTCCAGCCGATTCCAGACTGCAGACTTCAGGATTTCAGACTTAATGCTCACAGACTTTTATGTAACTGACTGCTAACAGTTTTTTCCGGCGGCAGCTGTGTCCTGGGACTCTTTTACTCTTTAACACAGAGACACACACACAAACAAACAAACACATGATGACACTGGTAGGCAAAAGTATGCTGACAAAGTAAAAGTGGCAAAAATGGGAGTATTGAGGAGAAATAGTTTGCCAGGTGGCAGAAGTGTGCTTTTCAGTTGAATTGTTCATTAGGCTCACATAAGTCTTTATAACAACTTAGATGGCTCTGAATTTAATAATTATGAAAGAAAGTGTTAATGCCGTTTATACAGTCCTATACCTAACTTTTAAAATTTTCAATCATCTCTAGTAACTTTTCAGTAAAGCGCTTCTATAGAAGAACATAGCCGAAAAGCTTAATTGCCATCCAATTATAATTGGCATCTCTAGATTATGGAAGAAATACGACATAACGAAAAATTTCGTTTTTTTTTACCAACATCTACATTTTGTGCACCAACGGATTATTAGTGAGCTCTTCAGTATATCACAACAACTAGCCCAAACATTGCATACAGTTTGGTTAAAATACTTTTGACAGCTACTGTACACACACACACGCATACGAACACAGTCACATAGAGTCACATACCCTTTGCGCTTTTTTGTCAGGTTTTTGTAAGTGGCATTAAATGTTGCCAGACATCTGTGGGCTCTACGCCTTCCGTTCCACTCCCATAAGACTCAAAAATGCGGTAATTACATAAGTGAAGCTGACAGTAATCGCGATGCCAAACATTGGAGCCGTAATATACACACACACACACACACACGTACACAGAAACACTCACTTATATTGCTATAGGTATGCGTAATCCCAATCGACCGAAAAAATTAAAATTGTTTTTAAATACATTTTATCGTATTCGTATTATTCGTAAAAATGAAATTATTTTAAAGCTGCAGTTGTAAGATATAAAAATATATTTAACATAGAGAGCAGACGTTTGAGACCCACGAGAGATGCCTTAATTATGATCAGTCCGTCCGTATGAGCTCCTAAATCTCAGAGTTGCTATTAAGTTGGTATTAGAGTATTTTAGCAATATACCGAATTTAGTATCCAAACTTCCAATAAAGTTATAAAGTTGCACTCCTTTAATAACCATAGAACATGTCTTAAGTCTTACTCGGTTTTATTGAATATAAAGTTACTTTTGTCGTGGCTTCTAAAGTAACCCGTAAGTTTCGTTTCCTAATTTTTTAGAATTTTATAGATCCAAATTTATTCAGTATAATCTTTTTCGTCTCATACGTTCTAGATTTCTTTTCTTTTGAGCTGTCTCTGTCCAGTATCACATCTACTACCTACAATCTAAACTTGTACTAAAAAAAATTCTTGTTTATAGCTATTTTTTCATACCTGTTGGTATGTGAAACACGTGGGTGGAGGAGCCCCTACATTTTAATCAACAATATTGGAACTCGACACCGATCTTCTATATTTGGATTACCCATCTACGGCAATCAATGCAATTGTTCCATTGTTGATGTTGACGTGCGAAGTACGCAGGTGGAGGAGCCCCATTTTTTGCAATTTATATAGGTACAAATATTTAAAAAAACATTAATGAATCATATACTAAAACTAAAAAATTGCAAGATGTTAACGCCATGATATGAAAAAAATAAATTTCAAATATTTACAAATAATATTTAATAATTTCCCAAAAAATAATTGTATTAAAAATAAAACAAAAGCAATAATTAAAGTTTTGAAAAAATTGAAACATGCGGAATGAACGAAAAAAAAAATTAAGAAAATTTGAAATACTATTTAATAAATTATTGAAGAAGCAAATATAATACTTTCATTAAGAAAAAAAATAATATACGAAAATTTAAAGATTGCGAAATGAAAACGCCATGACATAAAATAAAAATAAATTTCAAAAATTAAAAAAAAATAATAATAATAATAATTTGCCAAAAAATACTGGTACTAAGAAAATAAAACAAAAGCAAAAGAAAAAAAAATGTATTTAAAAAAATTAAAAATAATATTTAATAAATTATTAAAGAAGAAAATATAATACTAGTATTAAGGAGCTAAATCTTTTACTAAAATTAAAAAATTGCAAAATGTAAACGCTATGATATGAAAAAAATAAATTTCAAAAATTTAAAAACAATATTTCATAATTTTCCCAAAAATAATGGTATTAAAAATAAAACAAAAGCAACAATTAAAATTTTGAAAAAATTGAAACATATGCGGAATGAACGAAAAAAAAAATTAAAAAATTTAAAATACAATGTATTTAATAAATTATTGAAGAAGCAAATATAATACTTTTATTGAGAAAAAAATAATATACTAAAATTTAAAAATAATATTTAATAATTTGGCAAAACAATATTAGTGCTCCGGAAAAGGAAAAAACCAAACCGAACATTTTTATTCGGATTCGTTTTTGCGTGCTCCGGAAAACGAATTTTTTGTCGATAACTTTCCGTTATATTTTCGATAAATTTTGATAAAATTGGGTTTGGTGAAATTGGAAACAGCAAACATTCGGTTCGAAAACGATTCCGAATAAAAATAAAATGTTCGGATTCGTTTTCCGTAGCACGGCCGAATATTTTTTGATACGAACGAAAAAAAAATGTAGATAGGGGTGATTATTTATTTTATTTTTTTATTATGAAAAGAATATTAAAACAATATCGATTCAAGCTTATATTTAAATTAAATATGGGGAATTTTATATCTCATATCTCTACTTGAGTTTGGGGATGGACAAATTTTTTGAATAATATACCTATGAAATATCTTTGTGAGATTAAGCTGATAAATAATTAGCATATTGGCCTTCATTATATGGATTTCCGATACCGAAGTTTTTATACCCTGTACCGTATGGTACAAAGGGTATATTGTGTTTGTGCAAGCCGAAAATGTATGTAACGTACAGAAGGAGAAATCGGAGACCCCCCAAAGTTACCTAAAGTATGATCAGAGTGACTAGAGAAGTCGATATACCCATGTCCGTCTGTCCGTCTGTCCGTATGAACGCCTAGATCTCAGAGATGGTAAGAGCTAGAGCAACCAAACTTTCAGATAAGATCCCTTATTAATCCATAGGAGACAAGTTTATTTTATTTTTTTGATATCGGGACTACATTATATAGCTCTCATAGGGGTGTTTCAGAGGACCTCGAAAAAAAGCAAAATTCGTTGTGTTTCGTTTGTTTGTGAAGATATTGTAACCAAATTTGACATTAAGAAGTTTTTTAGAGTTCCCAAGCACTGTACCAAATTTGATCAAAATCGGTTGACTATATCATATAGCTCCCATAGGACCAATCGGTCAAAAAATCGTGTTTTGTACAAAATTCGCTGTGTTTCGTTTATTTGTAAAGATATTGTAACCAAACTTGGCAATCGGAAGTTTTTTGGAGATGTTCAACACTGTACCAAATTTTATCAAAATCGGTTGACTATATTATATACCTCCCATAGGGCCAATCGGTCAAAAAAACGCTTTTTGTACAAAATTTGTTGTGTTTCGTTTGTTTGTTAAGATATTGTAACCAAATTTGGCATTCAGAAGTTTTTTAGAGATTTTACACACTGTACCAAATTTTATCAAAATCGGTTGACTATATCATATAGCTCCCATAGGGCCGATCGGTCGAAAAAAAGTTTTTGATTAAAAATTCGTCTGTTTTTGGTTGTTTATGAAGGTATCATAATCTAATTTGGCAATCAAATGTCTTTTGGTGTTCGTAAGCAATATATCGGCCTTGATTGCAATGTGGTGGTACAGGGTATCCCAAAGTCGTCCGCGCTCGACTTTAACGTACGCCATCTTTTAAATTCGTTAATAGCTCTATAAATTGACTTCCTATACAACGTATTTTTAAGTTTCGCCAGACTCTTCATGGAAAGCGTCATCAGGAAAAGGTGTTCGACAAAAGAAGTTGGTTACGAAAGTAGAATCAATTGATGCATTCCTAGTGGGTTCTGTATCTGTGCCTATGAAAGTTGTAGCTATTCGGAAATCGGCGTTGATCGGTGGAACTTTTGAACCCTGATCACCCTTGTGGTGGTCCTGGTTAAGACGTTAAGTCGAATCGTAGCATATTTTTAGCATAGATGGTGGCACATACCCCACTTTTTTAGGCTTTACGCATTAATGAAAAAGTTTGATGAAGATCTCAAATTACACATCATTTATATTACTATTTACTCCACGTAAATGTCAAACTTTTTTTTTTTTTGTAAATTTAGTACTAGGCGCGTAAAGCCTATGGGTATTATATAAATTACTATATATACACTATATACTATATACATATGTATGTATGACTAAGTGTAAGTTGTATTTATAGAGCTGCTTATATGCAAATGAATCTCACGCACATGTTGGACTGACATTTTATTATATGTATATACTATGCACATATATATATACATAATTTTTTTGTTTTTTGATGCATGGCCTCGACCAAGTCACGAGCGTCGAGGAGTCGCGCCGGTTTGGCGTTAATGTTATTTTTCACAGCTTTTTGCTGCTGCCACAGCGGACCTCGGAGCTTTGTGGTAAATAATGAGCCTAGCCTGACATGGTAAATGGCGCGGTATGGGTACGGGTAGGCTAACGGCAACAGAAGCATGTACCCGAGCATATGCGCACGTTGTTGGTCCAACCGTCATACTTTATACCATATTTCGTGCCCATGTCCATGTTCATGTCCATGTCATTCAGTCTCGTTGAGTAAATGAAATTAAGGCGGCGCGTCAACGTTGATGGAACCGAGGCGACAAATCCCTTTAAATAAATCTACTACGTAGCAAAAATGATGAAACAAAAGAGCAAAAGTGCCAGAGAGTGCCAGAGAGTGCAAAAATATGCAAAAATGGAATAAAATTTAAATTAATAACTCTGATTTGTTAGGCCTGCCCAGCAGCAACTGCAGCAGGATTAGAGCTTGCAGATTCATAATTTGTAATTAGAGTTTCAAAAGCAAAAGTAAAATAGAATAAGTGGTTTGGCTACAAGCGGAATATTCCGACTATAAACTGGACACTATAGCCGGTTAGTTCACAAATGTTAAATAATGCATTTTATTAAAAACTTATTTAAAGATGGCGTACGTTAAAGTCGGGCGCGGACGACTTTGGGATACCCTGTACCACCACATTGCAATCAAGGCCGATATATTGCTTACAAACTCAAAACATATTTCTTTGCCAAACAAAACGAATTTTGTTCAAAATACGTTTTTTTGACCGATTGGTCCTATGGGAGGTATATAATATAGTCAACCGATTTTGATAAAATTTGGTACAGTGTTGAACATCTCCAAAAAACTTCCGATTGCCAAATTTGGTTACAATATCTTTACAAATAAACGAAACACAACGAATTTTGTACAAAACACGATTTTTTGACAGATTGGTCCTATGGGAGCTATATGATATAGTCAACCGATTTTGGTCAAATTTGGTATAGTGCTTGGGAACTCTAAAAAACTTCTTAATGCCAAATGTGGTTACAATATCTTCACAAACAAACGAAACACCTATATGATATAGTCAACCGATTTTGGTCAAATTTGGTATAGTGTTTGGGAACTCTAAAAAACTTCTTAATGCCAAATGTGGTTACAATATATTCATAAGCAAATGAATTATCCATCTAAAACTTTTGCTTTTTTTCGAGGTCCTCTGAAACACCCCTATGGGAGCTATATAATGTAGTCCCGATATCAAAAAAATAAAATAAACTTGTCTCCTATGGATTAATAAGGGATCTTATCTGAAAGTTTGGTTGCTCTAGCTCTTACCATCTCTGAGATCTAGGCGTTCATACGGACAGACGGACAGACGGACATGGGTATATCGACTTCTCTAGTCACTCTGATCATACTTTAGGTAACTTTGGGGGGTCTCCGACTTCTCCTTCTGTACGTTACATACATTTTCGGCTTGCACAAACACAATATACCCTTTGTAACATACGGTACAGGGTATAAAAATGTATTACAAGTGCATATACGCAAGCGCCTTAAACCAGTTGTGAATTGTAAGCCGACAAATTTATTCAAACGCTACCACTACTGCGTTCACAGTTACATACCTTGGCATGAGAGATTTCAGCAAGTAAACGGCTTCGAGCAGCTTTATATGGAAATTTTTTAAGCCATTAAGCTTAGATTTAGTAAAACATGGCACATTGATCACAAATTCGATATGCAAATGTGAAGCAACAGTGTGTATGCCAGCCCACTTAGAAATCATAAAAGTTTGATTTATAATGAAGCCCTGCGTGTTTGTGGTGGTCTGAAAGTCAGCATCTCTTGGGTTCCTTGAATGAAAAGTTGAAAGCATGATTCTTAAGTATTATGATATCTATAAACGCTATTTTGCCGCTTAATGCTTATATAATACAATGTTACAATCATTCGAATGTTTTGGCTATAGGCCACTTGCATGATAGCGTTACAAGACGAAGATTAAAACGCAATCATGTCTTAAACCAATTGAAGTTTAGCTATTTCTCCTGTAAAATTCTAATTTTCAAAACATTTACTTATTGTCTAAAAGATAGATTGTAATTAAATATAATTAAAAAAAAAAAGTTTTGTAAATTTTTTTTTTTTAATTTTAATTTTATTTTAAATTTTTTTTAATTTTATTTTTTATTTTGTCAAAGTGATTTTTATGTTTTTTTTTTTAAATATACAAAATTTAAAGAAAAATATTTTTTAAAATTTTTTTTTAAATAATTAATTAATTTAACAAAAATTTAATAATGGTTTCATATTTCTGGTGAAAGCAGTTGTTGTACGTTTTCGTCAAAAATTTGTTTTATTCTAGCAGAGCCGTGATTTACTCTTTGTTGTTGTTAAAGAATCCGACGATATTAACATACAGCGAAACAAATCTTCCATAGCCGGACAACCATTATTTGTATTCTTCGCAATGCTTCTGAATTTGTTACTTAAATTCGATTCCAATTGATTTTGAATTTTTTTGTGTTCATCTTTGTCGTACTTTTTTCTATCAATTATATGAGTAACCACATAATTTTCAACAGCTAAATTATTTTTACTTTGAGTAATCTCCCTTTGTCAAACTTCAACCAGCACTTGCTTTTGCACCGACATGTTCTCTAAAAAGCTAAATTATTTGAATACCGGCAAAAAGTGGCACCTGATATTGTATTTGATAATTTACATTCACGATGGACAGTACTAACAAAAAACCAAGAATCAAGACGAACCCAGCCGGCCTTATGTTACTTTTCTCTTTAAAGAATTTTATATATAATACATAAGAAAATAAAGTATATCGAAGAGGCTTTGTAAACTAGTAAAAATCACTAACACACATAAGCACAGGTCACAGACATGTATTTTTTATTAATTACATACCTTTAACTTTTTTTTCGAATCAAAAGATATTCGAATATTTAACCTTTTTTTAAATTTAAAGTTGGATATTCGAAATTGCTAGAACAAATTCTCGCACGTGTTACTACGAAATTCGATACCGAAAAAAAAATCGAAGTATTGAGTATTCCAAAAAACTCGATACCGATTCGATTCTCCCAAATAAGAAATCGATATCGACGGTATCGGTATCGACTTTTTGATGTTATTTTAAAGACAGAATTAAACAAAATGGAGGCTCGACAAAGAAACAAAAATTTTCTAATTTTCATAATAAATTGAGATAGGGGTTATAAAATCAAACTGAGAATTATATAAACTTTTTCTTATTTAAATTTTTCTCGCATAGTTTTTTTTTGTTGATTGTTTATTAGTGTAGTTCCATAAAAAGCTTATATTTAAGTATTATCTACAAATAACAGTACACACTGTATCTTTAAAGATTTCTCAAGTGTTTTTACGTGTGTTACATGTCCTTGTTATGTACCAAATTTTGCAAGTGGCGCCAGCCAGACCAGAAAATCGCATGGGCAACCACCATAAAGGAACTTTTTGCCAAATAAATTTCAAGCGCCAAATGTAAAACGAAATTTGGCTACACACCGATACTAGCAAATTGGTATTGGATCGACGATTAATCGAGAACCAAAATATCGGTATCGAATATTCAGTATCGACTTCGATATTCTCGATATTCAAAATATCGGATCGGTATCGCGCAATCTATGACAGCTCACAAACGCGTGAATTTGAAAAGTCATCCAAAAAAAAAATTCCAAAAAATCTGGTATTCTATTAGGTATCCAAAAAGCAAAATATATCGGCTTAATTAGCAAGTTTCAAAATTGACTTTTGCGGTTTCTAGCGCCGCATTAACACCACTGTGCAAAGCCACAGCATACTAATGTAATTTAATTTTGTGAGAGTAAAAAAGCAAGAGTGACCGCGGCAGGCTCTCTCAACAAAAGCCGAAGTCATGCACCATCAACTTCGTGTCTGTTGCTTTGCAACATCAGCGTCGGAATACGTCACTGAGGCAGAGAATATTCAATACAAATGCAAAAAAAAATGCATACGTATATTTTGACGAACACTGATCTAGAGCAGAGCTGGGCAAAAAGAGAGCGGCCAAAAAATGTGCGTGTGTTAGTGAGCTATACACTGCGCAAATAAATTGTGTTCCAAAATGTTGTTGCATTAAATACATCTTATTATTGTTATTAGCCACAGTTTTCAAAATAATTGAATTATTTTTTATTTATTATTGAAAATGTGGATTGATATATCTGTGGACATTTGACAAAACAACTTATCTCGAGATAAGAAAATTTTCTAGGATTTCTGTTATAAATAAAGCTTTTGAAACCCGATATTTCTATCTTTCTTTTCGGGATCTTTCTAGGCGTTCTGGGTCAAAACTTATCGAGTACATCAAATCAACTTATCTCGTTTTATTTTCGGTCTCCTGTAAAATTGTTATTTTAGAGATAAATTGTTTTGTCAAATGTCCACAGATATGTTTGAAGTGCAGAACATTGAATGAAATTTTTGGCCATTGTTTATATTATATTTAATTCGTTATTCGCCAATATTTAAATATATATCATTGTAACAACTGGTCATCATCATTTATTTCTCTCAGTGCAGACAACGCACCAAGCTGAACTAAGTAATAATTTTGCTCTCTGCTGTGCTCAAATTGACGAGTTCGGCTTGCTTCGGCCTCGTGTCTGTGTAAATGCACGAAGTAAAAGTGCCCGTTTTGGGCTATGGGCTGCCCAGCTCTGAACTAGAGCCACCTTATTGAGTCTGTAGAGTTATGTGAGCCTTTTAAGCATGAAAACGTTGACATCTCTCTATCATCTTACCCCGACTCTTAGCTTAACATATCAATGAGTAGTAGTAGAGTATTCCACTGTCGTGCAACGCCATCAGTTTGAACTGATTCACTTTTTTGTTGTTTCTTCACGTGTTTTCGTTCAATTTGATGTCAGTGTTTATTTTGATGTTTTGCTAGGTGCGCAGATAACCCACACACAACGCTCTAACCCGACCCCCCCCAAAGACTTGCTCCTTGTAGGCGTTCCAAAAGTGTAAACTCAATTTACGTGATCGAATTTTTTTTGTGGCACTTTGCATGTAATGAGATTCGCATTGCGGTTTTTATTTGATTTTGTCAGTTACGTCGCCGCAACTCCTTACACAACTGGGCCAACCTAGCCCACCACCTACCAAAAGTGACGCCCTAGCTACTCCTTTTGCTACTCCTTTCGGCACACACCCACTGTTGTTTGGGGGCGTCTCAAGTTTTGGCATATTTATTGCATGCATTATTTGCCAATTTTTACCACATATAACGCAACCTAGTCAGCCGGGAACCCGCTGCCGCCGCACCATACTCCTACCATGCCATAGCTAGCTATTGTTTTATTGTGCGACCTGCTACGATTTTTATTGTATTTATTTTGCTCTTCATAGATGTGTGTTGGCCTGTGTGTGAGATTCGCGCGTTAAGAGCACTTGAGGGCAACACACACGCGGCGTATGAGTAATGTGTCTTGCAGCAGCTGATTGGAACTCTGCCCGATGTCTCAAGCGGTTGGCCAAAGCGCTGTGTGTGTATGTGTGTGTGTGTGTGTGTGTGTGTGTGTGTGTGTGTGTGTGTGTGTGTGTGTGTGTGTAAACATATAGGGCAGTTGTAGGGTTTGCTATTAAAGGGGTGTTTCGTGGTACTGGCACACAGGGCTTGCCGCTGGGCAAACATCATGCTGATAGATGGTTTAGTTCAATTGGAAATCAATTTGTGTGTGTGGATTGGCATGAGCAACTTTTCTTCTTCAATGCTTTCAGCCTTTCCATCACGCTGTCAATAGCACAAGCAACAGTTGAATAATTTCCATTAAGCTCTTTAAATTTTTCCCTAAAAGCTAAGTCAAAGTATTAAAGTAGAAATAAAATTACAGATAACCACGATTTAGACCATATCTTTAGAAACTGCTGATTATGTCTGGATTAGAAGAAAAATTTTTGGTTTGCATTGAAGTAGAAGCTATCTAACTAATGCAGCCAAAATAAATTACACCAAAAAAATTTGTACAAATCAAAAAAAATTAAACAAATCGAACTTGGTTGTTTCGGGGCAAAAAAAAGTGTATGATTATCTATATATATAGGCCGTTTTTTGTGACATCAAAGGTTCCTAGACGGATCGCGCGATTTCAACAAATGAGTAATCAATCGAAAGCTATTTACACCTAGATGTGCAATGCGGTGTTATTTTTGCGATTAAATCTATAGTTTGGTGGATATGGCTAAAATAAAATTTCAATCATTGCTATAAAAAGTGCGAAAAGGAAGGCCGATTCAAATTACTATGCGTGGGTGTGAAAAGGTGCGCATATTTTTATTTGCAGTGAGCGTAATAAAGGCAAGCGTGTATGTGTAAGAAGCAAAGTTTGCTCTCTTCGGTTTCTCTTTGATCTTATTTAGCAATTGTGCATTGAAGACAATAGGTGTAAACGGCACGCCTAATCTGTGTCTTTTTTCTTGTCAAACTTTCTCTTACAGGGTTGCCACATATGCGCGCTGCAAAGCTATTTGTATATTATGCAATGAATTAACTGGCGATTTAAAACTAGTTGTGAATTATAAACACAAAAGTTGAAAAACTCACTTTCATCTACATGTCATGCATTATTGAACTAGTTACGAATTATAAACAGCCAAGTCGAAAAATTCACTTACAGCTACATTCGGTATTGTTATCTTCGATTTTGATGATTCTTACATATACAGGGTAGGCTCAAAAAGTTGATGGACTGAATTCATTAAAATTTTGTTATTGAACTTATCGTTACAAATATCTGGCTTGAAATGCTATTTGTCTCTTGCTTGCATTATCAGCTAGACCCAACCTGCAGAATAAACTTTCAAAAGCCGCTGCATCTAGATCTGTTTCGCTCTAACTTAGTATATGCTGCATTCAGTGTTACTATCTATTTCACTCTGGCTAACTAATGAGCCATAAACGAACATCAACGTTGATAGTATAATAAAATATTTATGGTATTCAATAAAGCAGCACATCATAAAGCGAAGGAGCAGCAGTTGGAGCAACATTAGGCTGGAGCATATGGAGCATAGCAGTCTATATATAAAGACAATCAATCAATTGAATGCAATCACTGCAGCAACAGGACGCAGGAGCAGACGCTGCGCTGCGCCAAGTTAAAATGATGTCAGCTAGTCAACATGAACGCATAAAAAATGCTCAATCCGCACCAGCAAAAAGGAGTCGAACCAAAAGGCATCCTGTGTATGACGACGACAAGGTAGTACCTACAAAATGTATGCCAAGTGGCATCTCACTTGACTTTAAAATGACATCAAGCAGTGTGTGTGCGTGCATGTGTATCTGTGTGTGCCAGCTGGCTGAGTGTAAAAATTGATAGCAGCAACACGTTGTCAGGTATGCCACAGCGCTTGAAAACAACCATATTATATATATGTACCATGTATATAGTATGAGTATATACTCAAGTATGCAGAGCTGCATGCTCTGCTGCAAGCTGACGCTGACGCTGACGCTGACGCAAAGCAGAAGCATAACTAATAAGCATTGGAATAATAAGTTTCCGAACGAAAAACTATAAGGGATTTTAAATAATAATTTAATTTCAATTCATTTATTTAAAGCAAAGACCAACCTGCAAGATGTTTTACCAATTATGTCAGAGGCTTAGCAACATATGCGACAATGGAATACACTACACTAATTTGAATACCCAAAAGAAAATCATTCGGCCGTGCTTCGGAAAACGAATCCGAACGTTTTATTCGGTTTCGTTTTGAAACCGAATGTTTGGTGCTGCCAAAAATTTCGCGAATTTTTATACCCTGTACCGTATGGTACAAAGGGTATATTGTGTTTGTGCAAGCCGAAAATGTATGTAACGTACAGAAGGAGAAGTCGGAGACCCCCCAAAGTTACCTAAAGTATGATCAGTGACTAGAGAAGTCGATATACCCATGTCCGTCTGTCCGTCTGTCCGTATGAACGCCTAGATCTCAGAGATGGTAAGAGCTAGAGCAACCAAACTTTCCGATAAGATCCCTTATTAATCCATAGGAGACAAGTTTATTTTATTTTTTTGATATCGGGACTACTTTATATATATCTCCCATAGGGGTGTTTCAGAGGACCTCGAAAAAAACCAAAAGTTTTAGATGGATAATTCGTTTGTTTATGAAGATATCATAACCAAATTTGGTAATCGGAAGTTTTTTAGAAACTCCCAGCAGTGTACCAAATTTTATCAAAATCGGTTGACTATATCATATAGGTCCCATAGGATCGATCGGTCGAAAATTTGTTTTTTGTACAAAATTCGTTGTGTTTCGTTTGTTTGTGAAGATATTGTAACCAAATTTGACATTAAGAAGTTTTTTAGAGTTCCCAAGCACTGTTTCAAATTTGATCAAAATCGGTTGACTATATCATATAGCTCCCATAGGGCCAATCGGTCAAAAAAACGTTTCTTGCACAAAATTCGTTGTGTTTCGTTTATCTGTTAAGATATTGTAACCAAATTTGGCATTCAGAAGTTTTTTGGAGATGTTCAACACTGTACCAAATTTTATCAAAATCGGTTGACTATATCATATAGCTCCCATAGGGCCGATCAGTCGAAAAAAAGTTTTTGATTAAAAATTCGTCTGTTTTTGGTTGTTTATGAAGGTATTGTAACCGAATTTGGCATTCAGAAGTTTTTTAGAGATCTTCAATACTGTACCAAATTTGATCAAAATCGGTTGATTATATCATCTAGCTCCCATAGGGCCAATCGTTCGAAAAAAAGTTGTTGATTAAAAATTCGTCTGTTTTTGGCTGTTTATGAAGGTATCATAATCTAATTTGGCAATCAAATGTCTTTTGGTGTTCGTAAGCAATTTACCGGATTTCATTGCAAGCAGTGGTACAGGGTATCCCAAAGTCGTCCGCGCCCGACTTTAACGTACGCCATTTTTTTTTTTGCGTTACGTGCGACAGGGTTGCCGCGTTATACATAGAAAATTTTCCTTGCAACAAAAATTCCTAAGTCGTGTTTAATTTCAATAAATATTGTTGCTGAAATAATATTTTTGTGTAATTTTATTTAAAAGATAGAATAATAAAGAACTAGCAACAATTTAATGAAAATGAAATGCTAACAACATATTGTAATAAAAAGGTGAAGAGCTGCGGCAACCATGTCAGCTGTTTTGTATCAAACAAAAATAATTTCGAGTCAACACAACAGCAGAATTTATCGGAAAAATAAGGCAAATATACGAATTTATCGAAAATAAAAAGGCAAATATCGATAAAAACATGCGTTTTCCGGAGCACGCAAAAACGAATGCGAATAAAATTGTTCGGAAATGCTTCGAAATTGCTTAGAGATTTGTTGATTATGCTCACATGCGTTGCTTTCTTAGATTCTTACGTTTGCAGGCTAATATGACTTCAATTTTATCTGTCTTTGAGATCGTCTCTGAGGGTCATGCCTTGTTCGTTAGTGCTCGACTTAATTATAGTGTAATTTTTTTCCAGGAAGACAACGCTTGCAATATGCACAGGTTATGTACAATGTATACACACTTATGTGCATGTATATATGTATTTGGAATTGCTGTGTATATAGCAGTGTGTCAATGTTAGTGTCTCTCTTAGTGTATGCGTGTCTGGGTGTGTGTTATATATGAGGGAAGCTGCTATATGTTGGCTAAAACGTTTAAGCACGCACAGTAGCAACAAAAGTGGCTAAAGTAGCACCATACGGCAACGCCAACACCCAACACCAAAACCATCTGGCAGCTCTAGGCACGTAAGAAGCAAAACAAGGTACAACCCAACCAACACAAAAACAGTTGAAACGTAAAGACAGCAAGAACAAGTTTGTGCTTTGCGAAAACATGGCAATTTTTTTTATTATTTCAAATCCGTATAATGCCAATATAAAAGAAGGCGTTTAAAAAAAGGGCGCAGTGACTCCAAATTCATTTCAACATTGACGGTGAATGGTGGCATGGAATTCAAATTATCCAACTAAAACTTTTGGTTTTTTTCGAGTTCGTCTGAAACACCACTATAGGAGCTATATAATAAAAGCCCGATAGAATAATAAAAGGATCAAATCTGAAAGTTTGGTTGCTCTAGCTCTTAGCATCTCTGGGATATAGGCCTTCAAATAGACAGACAGACGGATATGGGTATATCGACTTCTCTAGTCATCCTGATACCATTTGTACCACAAAGTACAGGGTATAAAAATCGAACTTCGCATGAGGCTGAGAAAAATTCACTTTTTGTACTTTTTACAAAAATTACCGTTATTTCCTTATTTCTTCTCCGATTTTGATAAACAATCTCTCATTTTTTTCGTAATCGATCGTACTTTACGAGCCATGAATAAAACTGTACGAACCAATTTTTTTTTTAATTTTTACATATACATTCAAAATAGAATTTTTTTAAAAAATTTGCTTAAATTTTCTAAAAATTTCATATGTAAGTATGTTTCGATAATAACACTAGTTTACAAATTTAAGTGTCATCGAGTGAAGCTTCCTAAAAGACTGTTTTTTAGGGTAATTTGTTGTCGAGTAATACGAAAGTGGCAACATTTTTTTTTTTCTTAAGCACCGTTTTCGAGATATTTTCGAAAAACATGTTTTTGGGCACTTTTTTCAGTTATTCCCCAATATATAGTGAACAAAATTTGTATCGACATAAAAGATGATTAGATCGAGAGGTATTGATGTGCTCTTTCCAGTGATATATAATATATACAGATTAAGTAAAAATGATCGAAGTTACAGGTAACCAAAGTCGAAAAAAAGGATAATTTTTGACCATTTTTCAAAAATATACATTTTCCGTATGCTTTTTATAAACGAAAAAAAAAATTAAAAATAATTTGAAGCTTTAAGCTAAAAGAGAATTCTTTTACGAAAATTTCGAGTCTAAGATTTTTAAAATCGGGTAAGAATTGTAGATGCTATGGAACCATGTACGGAAGTTACAATCTTCACTCAATCACACTTTTGTATGAGAAAAAAATTTTTCACTCAAAGTTTTTAATTTGCGTTCAGTTACGTCTACACGAATTTGTATGCAGCAGTAGTCGTGATTTTTCGTTCCTGGTTCCATAACATCTACAGTTCCTATCCGATTTCGAAGATCTTAGATTCGAAATTTTCGTAAAAGAATTCTCTTTTAGCTGAAAGCTATACATAATTTTCAAAAATTTTTTCTCGTTAATAAAAAGTACACCAAAAATTTGTAATTTTGAAAAATGACCGAAAATGATCCTATTTTCGCTTTTGGTTGCCTGTAACTTCGATAATTTTTACTTAATCTGTACATATTATATATCACTGGAAAGAGCACATCAATACCTCTCGATCTAATCATCTTTTATGTCGATACAAAATTTCGTTCACTATATATTGAGGAATAACTAAAAAATGTGCCCAAAAACATGTTTTTCGAAAATATCTCGAAAACGGTGCTTAAGAAAAAAAAAGGTTGCCATTTTCGTGTTTCTCGACCCCAAATTACCCTAAAAAACACTTTTTTAGGAAGGTTAATTTTTCGAGTAAACTAGTGTAATCAGTACCCGCCATGAATATACGCATTTATTTGTCATTGAATTTAACATATGCATGTCCTAGGCGTTCAAGCCTGAAGCCGTACAATCAGCTATGAATGATATGCTTTCAAAAGTCATGCCTGAAATCACAGGTGAATTTTTTGAAAAAGTTGGACATGAATTCAGGGTGATTTATTTTTGAAAGTCAGGTCTGAAATCAAAATATACAATTGGTTTTTCTTATTTCTCTTTGCTTATTCTTTTTTGCCTTGCTTGTCTGTCAAAAGAAAGAGATAGACAGATAAATTTTTGTCTGTGTCCTTGTTTCTCTGACAAAGACATGAGCATTTGCTTTCTTTTAATGCCTGAATTCAGTGCTGAATTTTGCAGGCCTGAACGAACGAACTGCAGAGTATAATTTGATTTTGACATTGCATAGTCTCGAAATAAACGCAACACTTTAGATTTTTGTATAAGATTCTTGACAATAACAAATGACGTCACTGTCATAGTGCTCAACAGCCCACTAAAACTGGGCGTGGCAGTTGCTACGACTTGTTCTTTTGCAAAATAATTTGGCATTCGAAACGTGCAAGCCTAATTGCGCATTAGACTAAAAAAAAACCGGCATGAGCATAGGTACATACATATGTACATATGTATTTACATAAGCATCTATACATACATATACATGTATAAGTAATGCAAATGCAAAATACTTTAGACAATTGCCAAAAGTAAATGAGAAATAAAAGTATATACATAATACTATGTACAGTCAGGCGTAAAAATTATTGCAACACCTTTAACTTAAATGCTCTATGGCAGTGATCGGAAGACTTTTTTTGGCGCGGTTTGAAATCAACCAAAATATGAGTATAAAAGATACGTCTTTTAGTAAATAATTATTTAAAACCGCTTTTTTTTATATTTATTATATATGTATATTATTTATTATTTAAAGTGGTCTTAAGCCGGTTTATGAAAGTTAGCGACATTGTTATGGCCCAAAGTTACCTTCAATGTGGTTAGGAATGCTACCCAACACTAAAATTTCAACTAAAAATAAGTTATTCCTAGTCGCCAAAATCGGTATGCATATAAATTAAAAAGTAACAATTTTTTTTTATTTTTTGAAGATTACAATAAAAGAAAATAATATAAACAATAACGTAATAATTAATAATTGATTTTGGGTAAGTATATTACGAACTCCAGTAAGTAAGCGTCTACGCAGACCACGTAGCTGTACCTGGTCATCATTCTCATCTTCTTGCTGTTCTATCTCTTCGAGTTCCTTGTCAAGTTTTGCTATAAACTGATCGGTAACCCGTTCAACGTGCACTCTTATTGGACGCCCCCCCACTGTAATTGGTCGCTTATGATATACCAGGGCATCGTTAGTGTCACTAGGATGTGAGAAGCGCAAAAACATGAGCTCGGAATCAAGAGTCTCATCCACCACCATGCGTGTGTCCGTCAGCTCTCCGATAGCGCGAAATGCGCGAAAGACACCTTCGAAAAGATGCTTCGGTATGTTAGACACGCATATCCAGGAGTTTTGAAGATATGCGAGCTCAGGATAATACTCTTCGATTGGTATAATCGGTTTCATTTGCACAGCGAACATTTCCGACACCATATTGACCGGAGGGCGCACATTCAATACCTGCTTGTCCCCGATTGTTCCCGAATGATACTTGCCATCCGAATGGTCGCGTTTCCATGCTTCTTCAAATTTAATCATATAATCAGGCATTTCATATAAACCATTTATTTTCTTCATAATTTTACAATAGAAATTTTCTCCAAAAAGTATTGCTTAAAATATATTTTTGAGACTTGCTGCTTAGCCGACTTATAATTAAAAACTGTAGCAATAGATAAAAGGCTAACCGAGATGGAAAAGTTTTTCAGTTCGAAAGTCAAAAATACACGGGCTACTACATTGGGTAACAAAAATTTGAAGTACTACGAAAAAAACGTTCTAGCGTTTATTCTTTCCGAGATCATCGGAGTTAGGGAGTTCGGAAATGCCTTTTGCGCGTTACTTTCGGAACAGATTGCATTTGCTCATACCGATTCATTTTTTCTCAAGACCTCTGTACTAAGCTTGTACTTGTCAAGGTCTTTCCGGCTTAAGATTTGTAAGTTCGAATGGTGTAGATCTTCAGCCAAGGAAACCGAAGACACAGAACACTCCCATCACGAGCATATGCCAGGCTTCGGAGTGGGAGCAATAATATCAGCATCAAAATCTAAACGATTAGTAAGCAGATCACGAAGTAGCGAGGGTAGGCCAAAAGATTTTGTTACCATCCGTATGAAGCTGAAATTTTTTTTAAGGATTGTAGAGAGTAAAACGCTTTTAAATTATTTGGGCATATAGTATAAGTTTGATTATGTAAGTTCTTATATAGAATTTCACATTACATACATTTGCAGAAACTGAATACACCCCTTAAGTTGCAAGGTATAAAAAACTTAAAAAAAAAATACCAATGTGAAAACTATTTCATTCAAAACTATAACATCTACAGTTCCTATCCGATTTCGATGATCTTAGACTCGAAATGTTTGTAAAAGAATTCCCTTTCAGCTTAAAGCTTAACATAATTTTCAAAAATTTTTTCTCGTTAATAAAAAGTACACCGAAAATTTGAGATTTTGAAAAATGACAGAAATTTATACTATTTTCGCTTTTGGTTGCCTGTAACTTCGATAATTTTTACTTAATCTGTACAAATCTGGGAAAAGCACATCAATACCTTTCGATCTATGCATCTTTCATGTCGATACAAAATGTTGTTCACGAGATATTAAGGAATAACTGAAAAAAGTGCCCAAAAACATGTTTTTCGAAAATATCTCGAAAACGGTGCTTAAGAAAAAAAAAAAAGGTTGCCATTTTCGTGTTTCTCGACCACAAATTACTTTTTTGGAAGGTTCATTTTTCATGTAAACTAGTGTTATCTACAGAGCATAGGGCCTCCGCTGTTAAGTAGCGACGCTTTTTTTTCTAATTTCGAAAAATGTTTTTTTCGAAATATCTCGAAATCCGTTCCATGAAAAAATCTTTTGACTGCATTAGCGGTTTTACCACGCCATCTTACAACTTTCGGTCGGCTGGGTATTACACACAGACACACACACACAGCCACTCATACAGTGGCACGCAGAGTGCTGCACAAGGACACTAAACAACGTGGTCCTGTTGACTTTAACAAATATTTATGTTGTTTACTCTACGTAAAGCAACACAACGCACAGCAGGCACTTAAAGGGCAACAGCAACAACTAAGATACACTCCCACACACACACACACACACACACATACACTAACTCACACTGTTAGACATACCCAACTATCAAAGACATTGCACAAGTGCAAATCGAAAGATATATTTGACATTTAACAAATTCTAACGAATTATTCTTCAATTTCAACATTTTCCTAAACATTTTTCCCATTTTCCACATAAAAAACACTCCACTCACTTGAAAGCTTTAATGTCTGATGCCATATAAACCAGGCCATAACCATAAACATAATTGTTATTGAAAGATTTACGGCAAACAATAAGCCCAAAAAAAATTACAAAAATAATAAAATAAATAAATATATAAAATAAAGTTAAGCCCACAAACTTTAGTTAGCTGCAAGTTTTAAGTTAAACCAAAAAAAAAAAAAACAAAAATTGATTTATTGTAATCCAAGAAATAAGCAAAACTTTGACAGCTTAGGGATTGTCTTGGGTGCAATATATTTATAGGGTATTGTATAAGCAGATGAAAAGCATAACCTGTTTGGAAACACTTAAGCGTTAAATCCAAAAAGATGTTGTCCCGATCGATGTCTAACTGACTTCATATGAAGATATCAAATAAAAAGTTCTTATAACATGGTAACGTTCTTTCAGAATAAGTTACAAAATGGCGAAAAATTATTTGTACACGGTAGAAAGATGGTGCACAGTACCACCACATTGCAATAAAATCCGGTGCATTGCTTAAGAACTCCAATAGATATTTGATTGCCAAATATGTTACGATTTTAAAGACGAATTTTGCATAGAAAACGTTTTTTTTTTTTACCAGTTTTGATCAAATTTGGTACAGTGCTGGGAAACTGTAAAAATCTTCCGTATCCCGAATCGGGATACCCGATAAACACACTAAAAAAATTGTGCCCTTGTATAAAAACGTGTGAATATGAATAAATAAATAAAAGTGAAGTGAAAAGTTTGCATCTTTATTACAAGCATGCTTAAACACATTGTGAATTATAAGCACTCAAAATTAAAATGTTTTTTTTTTGGTTTTTTAGTTTGGATTTTTTTTTACTAGACGTTTTTTAAAAAGCGTTAATTCATGTCTATACTGCAGCTAAGCGAAACAACCAACGTCTGCACATTAAAAATTATGCCAAGCATATTGGCCAATTGGTCTGAGGATGTACAACAAGAAGAATTTGCTCTTTAAGAAATAAAAAAAAAATTCGAGCCGGATTCAGACGGTGCACTGCTGTCTACACTACCCATAGTGGACAATAGAGTCAGTGGCTACCGCTGAAGTGGTACAGAGATTCTGATAGTCCCTTGTTCAATGGAAGATCTTGCTAACGTCTTAAGCAAGTTTTAGAGACCTCTACTAAATTTTACTACTATATTTCGAGTGTGTTCAAGCTTTCTTTGAAGAAAAGAAAAAGAAAGTAGTAGTGCGCATTACCAAAGTACTGAGCATTCAACGATTACCAGTGTTTGAAAGTAGTGCATAATTTTATTTACCAGTTAGTAAGTGCTTGACTAATTAAAGCTACTTTAGGCCAAGTAAATCTTAAGCTTTCGAATTTTATTCAGGAAACAAACAAAAACTTTTTTCATGACGCCTCAGTTCCGAAAGTGTGTAGAAACTTTGCTGCTAAAAACTCAAGTTTTTTTTTTTCCAGTTTATTCATTGTTTTTCTGGTTAAGCGCCTTAAAGCAGGCAACACGCTCTGCCAAATGCGCACAAAATTGCACAGCAATTATGTTAATATGCATAATCGATTTATATACCAACTTATATAACATAAACAATATTCCCTATACTAATATATATATATATATATAAAAATTTGCCATCTACTTGTACCAAGTCATTTGAATTTTTCGCTGGTCAGTCAGCAGAAATCAGGGCTGCAAAACTTACAATTTGCTTTGGTGCTGAGCCAAAGTTTTTTTAAATTGATTAAAACTTAAAAAAAATCGTTTAGCCCATCTTATATGAAACTTATTATCTTAAGACTATCAAAATTTATACTTTATTACATCTCGATTTAAAAGCTGTGTTTCCTAAGCTTTTGTGTGCTTAATATCTGCTTTCTTTTAATCGTTTGCAAAGCTCGTTCTTTAAGCTACAGAATCTCGAAAATGCAGTCAATAAACCCAACTTATGTGGGTCTTATCTAGTTTTCGAAAGCTAAATATTCCAAACTTCTAACCTAAAACTTCTGTAAGCTAAGTTTCTGTGCATCTAATATCGGTTTGCTTCAAGAGCTTAAGAGCCTAAAAGTCTTCTAATCGTTTTTTTTTTTTACTACTATTTAATAATTTGACTTTTGTCTGACTGAAAAAATAAAAGAAAGACTACAAGATTGAAAATTGGAAAGATATTTACTTTTCTTCAAAAGAGCGAGCGTAAAAGCAAATACGCAATAATATCTTTTCACTTTTTCTGTGTTCATTTTTAATTTCTTTTTCCACACTTATTCTTTCCGTTTGAAAAACTACATTTCAGTGATCATAAGAAATATGCATACTACACAAATTACAACAAAAATAATTGAAGTTTGTCGGTTCCAATCAATATCTCGCCCCGTCCCTCGTAGTTGAAGTTCCACCCAGTCGATAGATGTTTCAGTAATTCACCTATAAAAACTAAGCTGTCAAAAAAATATACATCCGAACTATGGAATATGGAATCCAAACATTTTAAAACCAAATGCTTAGTGCTCCCAATTTTACCAAACCGCATTTTTCATGTGTTTTGAAACCGAATCGGCAAAATAGGTTTAAAAACGCACCAATTTTACACAGAAATAATTTTTTAAATACTCCTTGATATTCTTAGATTATATTTATGCCAACTTAAAGTTATTATTATTTTTAATTATTTTTATTCTGACTCAACCCAAAAAATAGCATGCACAGCCGCCAAGTGTGACAGGGTTGCCGCATTACACAAAGAAAATATCGCTTGTAACAAAATTAGCTAAGTCGTGTTTAATTTTAATAAATATTGTTGCTAAAGCAATAAGAATAATAAAGTATTGGCAATATTTTGATGAAAATAAAATATAAACAACTTATGCTTTGTATCAACACAAAGGAGAATTTTTTTAAAAAATAAGCGAAATATTGACAAAAACATGCGTTATCCGTAGCATGCAAAAACGAATCCGAATAAAATGGTTCGGTTTGATTTTTTCGTTTTCCGGAGCACGTTTGATTATATTTATTATTTATGTAATGACTTCGCGTAGAATTATTTCCACATCTGTTAAAACTTTTTTTTTTTATTAATAAACAAGCTTATTTTATATGTATACTCATGTGAGCCTAATAAACAAATGTAGAAATTTGCCTCAAATCCAATTTTAGTTCCTCTACTTCCTATCTGTTCATACAGATACTTTTAAAATTCCACAAATGCTAATATTAAAATTCCAGACGATTCCTCTTTTAAAATAGCTTGCATCCCTGGTATAAATGCTGCATATCCTGGGCATAAAAATGCTCAAGACCAAGCATAATAAAGCAATTTAATGCTTGAACAACGACAAAAGCAACAACAACCGTTAGAACTAAAGAGAACAACAGTTACAAACACAACAACAGCAACAACAACTGATGGAATTTGTACAGTTTGGTCATGCATGAATTTCGACACGATTTCTATTGAACTGTAGAAAAGTCTATGGGCATTGTTTGATGCTTGATTTTCTCCACACTGTAATATTCTTGTACTGAAATCAGGTCCTGGATTATTACAGTTGATGGGCGTTAGCCGAGTTGGGGGGCGTATGTATAAATCTTATTATGAAAAACTGTATAGAAATTACACTATGCAACAAAATACTATTTGCATTACCACAGAAATCTGATTAAAGAGTTCAAAGCTTTGCTTACAACTAAGATAACTAAGACAGACGGTGATGATGAAACTTTTTAGCTGAGAAGTTTAACATAATCATAATTTATTAATTAATAAGGTATGTTAATACCTAAGCTCAAACAATGCCTCTTTAAAGTCTCTTCATGGAATAGATCAGAGACAGGAGAGGCAGAATAATAGTAATCTTTATAGCTTAATAAGTTAAGTTATCTCAACGATCATGCATGTTAGGACCTTATATAAGCTAAGAGGCAAATAAAGATACTTTGAACATGAGAACTATATTTTAGCCCTTCTCCCCTTTTTAGCCGGGATGTGAACCAAACAGACAACAAACTCAACAGCCCATTAAAAGGTTTAAATAGCAGCCAAAGTCAAAGGCTCCGTGTCATGACGTCATATGTCAAGCCTTGCCCACAAAAGCTCTCATTTTTATACATTAGTTTCCTGTGCTAAAATAAGGACACAGCACTTCCCTTCCCGATGGAAGATAGCCTGAATAGGCATGTTTCAAAAAATCTGATTCCTACTCGCCACGCTTGCTAAACTTTTTGAAAATCTGATGGTCAAAAGTATAGACGAACATGTTTCAAAAAATCTGATTCCTACTCGCCACGCTTGCTAAACTTTTTGAAAATCTGATGGTCAAAAGTATAGACGAACACAGCGACATCCTTGCTGACCACTAATTTGAGCTTAGTTAAGGTCAGCACACTGTCGAGCAGGTGCAAAGAGTCTCGAACTACATTTCCGCAGCCTTCTGTTCTGGAGTCAAGATTTTACTCCCAGCTCTATACAAAACTATAAACTACTCAGATCATACCTTGGGGGTCGTCTTATTTTCGGATCAATGAGAATGGGCCCAATCGCTAAACGAGCTTATGATAAGAATTTTGGTATAAAGAACTTGAGGCCTGCCACGTCTGCTTCTGTCCGCTATATAAATGGCACAAATCTGGTATACACTTTGTACATATAGGTACGGTGTCTACAAAAAGGCACTACGCTTCAAGAGAGCACTGTACTGTACTGGTGGAGGTGCGCCATATGAGCAGTTGGGGGATCCAGGAGGGTTTTCATTTACGGAGACCCGCCCAAAATTGGACAAATGGGCTGACAGTTTTTTTGCGAGCTCTGATATATATACACTTCGAAGTGCAAAACCGCCCTCAAGACCCAATCCTGGATCCGCACCTGGATATGAGACTTATGTCCCAAAGTCACGTTGCACATATGGCATAAAAAAATGTAGCACCTCAAGTAAGAAACAAAAACCAAAAACTTTGGACGTACTTAAAGATTTAAATTTTGTTGCATAGTGTTTTGTATTAATGCGCCTAAAAGAAGGCAACACTTTTTGTTGCTTTCAACTTCAACTTGTTTCTGTTGTTAAGTCTACAGCTCGGATTTCGATTTTTGAAAAGTTTATTCTCAATTATGAAATGCTGCTTCCAACCAACTCCCACTTTACGCCCTTCCATTGCCAAGCTCTTCGTATAAGCCTTATAAACAAAAGCAAAGGCCTGAGCATATCATCAGAAGTGTAGCATTTATTATCTGAATAACAACGTTACACAGTTCGCAAGGAAATTGTTCTTTCAAAAAATATATGAAAAGTTGAATGTAGCTTTTAGCAATTTGTTTTTGGGAATCTTTGGAACAACTAGTCAACAGAATAGCTTTATTCTTCATCATCTTGGTGTACTATGAAAATTTTGAATGCACAAAAAATCTTAGATTTGTTCATAGCTTGAGTAAAAATGGTAAAATGATATAATACGACTTAAAAAATTACTCCAAAAAATTAATTTTAACAGAATTAGGTAATTTAAACTTTATGCCAAAAAGTATCCGCTTTGTCGAGGCAAACTGGCAATGACAATTGGAGTGTTCACTACGTTGAGCATACATGCAAAAAGGCAAACATACCCGAGTAACGACATGAACCAACCTAACAACGAGGCATAAATGCAAAAATGCCAGACTAACAACGTAAGCAACAACAGTCAGCTGTCTGCAAGCTAGTTGAAAAAATATTCATTTTAGTTAAGTTTATTGAAAGGATTAAAAGTTATATTTGCTGATCTTCCACTGCACAGTGGGATAAAATGCCAATTTTTAGGCATAAATTATATATGTATGTATATTAAGTTTTTGCAAGGCGAAAATGTATGTAACATATAGAAGAAGACGTCGGAGAGCCCCAAAAGTTATCTAAAGTATGATCAGGGTGACTATATAAGTCGATATGCCCATGTTCGTCTGTCCATCTGTATGTCCTAGACCTCAGAGATGGCAAGAGCTAAAGCAACCAAATTTAACGATTAGATGCCTTATTGTTTCAGGTAAGACAAGTTTATTTTATTTTTTTAATATCGGGGTTATATTATATAGCTCCCATAAGGGTGTTTCAGAGGACATCGGAAAAAATTGTAGATGAATATTTTCGTTTTTTTATGAAGATATCGTACTCAAATTTGGCATTCGAAAGTTTTTTAGAGTTTTCAAGCATTGTACCAAACTTTATCTAAATCGGTTGACTATATCATATAGTCCCATATAGGACCGATCGGTCAAAGAAAATGCCAAACTCGTCTGTATTTTGTTTGTTTATAAAGATATCGTAGCCAAATTTGGCAATCAAATGTCTTTTGGAGTTTTAAAGCAATATGCCGAATTTAATTGTGATATGATGGTACAGGGTATCCCAAAGTCGTCCGCGCATGACTTTAGCGTACGCCATTTTTTTTGTTAATATTTAAGAGATGTGAGTTTTAAAGAGACTTTTGTGTCGGAGATATTTTTCTATTAGGTTTTTTTTAGTAAATAATCAGATATATTTTATTAGCAAAAAAATGGCTAACATAAACGTTCTTTTTGATATCGTTGGCTTGAACTTATGACGTCAATTTATCCAAGGCGGTCAATAATTAGTCGTCTAAGTTTTGGCTAGTTAACTTCTTGCTGTTCTAGCTTAATACAAATTTTTATTTGTTGAAATATACTAATATTTGGAACGTACAATAAGACAAAGCCATTTTGTTTTTTAAGTTGAAAACTTCACAGTAAGTTATGTATAGCATGTTGATATTATAAGATGATTATCTTCATTTTTTTTTGCTTTCAAGAGTTTTCGTAATTTCTTTCAATTTTAAGAAGTAAGAATAAAAATGGACTAATAGCACCTGCTTTGTTTCTTAGAGCTATAGAACACGTATTTTTTTATGATTTAAATATTAAAGCCAAAAATGTAAGAGATTTTTTTTAAAACTCACTTTTTACTGGCATTTCTTGAGCGATTTGTTTGAACTGTGTATTTCGAGGATAAGACTACTTGAAACTAATTCATTGAATGGCTTTTACTTTTGCTTTTGTTCTTTCTATGCCTTTTGTCTCATCTTTATTTTGCGTTATGTTTATAAGCATGTACTACATTGTTCATGTTAGCCAAGCTGTTTCAGACTCCAACACACACACACACACACACACACACACCCACCCACATAGATACAGTTTGACGTCAATTACAAGAAAACTGGCCAAGACATAAACACACTGCTCGTCACTTGAATAGAACACCCTGTATACTCACTCAAACGCAGAATAGTTCTCTCTGTCCCTCTCTCTTTGTGCAAAATTGCTAGTTCTGGAAAAATAGCCTTATACGTTGTTTTTTTTTCACTTGAATTAAACCTGTTTTTAATTTAGTCATCATCTTTGACTCTTACATTGAGCCTGTAAAGTCATCTTTATTTTTTTGGACATAAAGATCATCGTTCGTCCAAAAGACGACGAATGTTTCTAAATCTATCAGCCGTGCTTCGAATTTTACAAAACGAATAGAAATTAATATTATTTATTGCTTTTTGTTTTTTCGTGCTCTCAATTGCACATTTTTTATTGCCTATAACTTGCTTTGCTCTTTTCGATAAATTCCTATGTTTCCCTTACTATTTTCTACTTTTAATTTTATTTATTCGCTTTTGTTTTTTCAGGCGCTCAATTACACATTTTTTATTGCCGATATTCCTATGTTTCCCTTGCTGGCGGATGCAGTTAAATTTTTGAAAATGTATGAGTAAATGGACTAGGACAAGAATACTCTTACTAATCCAAGCCATTCAGTTAGCTTAGAGCCCGAGTTCGTTAAAAAATTTGGTCAATTTTTTTCGCTTTTGAATGTTTTGTAGAGCAAAGGTAGATCAACGGATCAACTACGTATATCCTTCAAATTGAACAACCTTTATGTTAAATAAAAAGATGGCGTACGTTAAAGTCGGGCGCGGACGACTTTGGGATACCCTGTACCACCACATTGCAATCAAGTCCGATATATTGCTTACAAACTCCCAAAGATATTTCTTTGCCAAATAAACGAAACACAACGAATTTTGTACAAAAAACGTTTTTTTGGTCCTATGGGAGCTATATGATATAGTCAACCGATTTTGATCAAATTTGGAACAGTGTTGAAGATCTTTAAAAAACTTCCGAATGCCAAATTTGGTTACAATATTTTCACAAACAAACGAAACACAACGAATTTTGTACAAAACACGATTCTTTGACCGATTGGTCCTATCGGAGCTATATGATATAGTCAACCTATTTTGATAAAATTTGGTACAGTGCTTGGGAACTCAAAAAAACTTCCGATTGCCAAATTTGGTTATGATATCTTCATAAGCAAACGAATTATCCATCTAAAACTTTTGCTTTTTTTCGAGGTCCTCTGAAACACCCCTATGGGAGCTATATAATGTAGTCCCGATATCAAAAAAATAAAATAAACTTGTCTCCTATGGATTAATAAGGGATCTTATCTGAAAGTTTGGTTGCTCTAGCTCTTACCATCTCTGAGATCTAAGCGTTCATACGGACAGACGGACAGACGGTCAGACGGACAGACGGACAGACGGACATGGGTATATCGACTTCTCTAGTCACTCTGATCATACTTTAGGTAACTTTGGGGGGTCTCCGACTTCTCCTTCTGTACGTTACATACATTTTCGGCTTGCACAAACACAATATACCCTTTGTACCATACGGTACAGGGTATAAAGAGCATAAAATGTTTTTTCATTAAAGTATCCTATTTAAGTGACCCAAATTTGGGACGCCTCATTCGCACTTTAAAGATTTTCAGTTGTTTATACCTAAAGCTATAGCATGAAAAATTCCTTTTAATTAAATTAAAACAATTAAATAAAATAAAAGTCAAAGTTTGAAAGAAATGGGCTACAGAAAACATACTTAAGGGATGTCCTATTCAAGTGGCAAGGATTGTTTGTATATAAGTATGTATGTACATACATAATATGCGCAAGCCGTTATTACAACAAAAAGCACTGAGAAAACAAAACGAAGAAGAGGAAACAAACAACAACAACAATAGCATAACAGTTTATTATGAATAATTAAGAGCGGCCGTGCAGTTAAAGTTTTTAATTTCGCACTTCCGCTACCCAAAACTGGTTTCTAGTGTTGCAGCATCTTTAAAACATCTTTGTGCCGCCACATCTTTAGCTTCGTCTCTAGCACACTCTTCATTCCGCTTTGGCTTCATTTGCTGCTAGTACCTAGGGCAGACAAAAAGCAGGCAACACTTTTAAAATGTTCACTGCACACACACACACACACACACACACACATATATATACACAAAAACACACACACATACGCAATTACATACAGTGAGACCCTACCCCCAAACTTATACATTTACATAGAGGCTAATGTGCAGCCAAGTGGAAACCACATAGCACACGCTTACTTACAGTGGCATGCCACACTGGAAAAAATACAGTGTGACCAGATAAGAACAATAGAAAAGAAACAAGTGTGGTCAAATGAAATGGAAATGGATTATGAAGTTATTGAAATCCCAAAAAAAAATAGGCGCAGAGGCAAGTGGAGTGAATTCGGAAGAATTTTTTCGTAGATTTTTTGAAGTGGCAAAATAAAAGCAAAAAAAAAAAAAAATGTTCTTTTAGTGCCTTCTGTTTTGTGACTGTTCTTGTATGTAGCATTTTAAAGAATTTTGTGTTAAAGAATCAAAAATTTGTTATTGTTTGCTTAGAGAAAAAAGAAATGAGAATGATATAAGCATTGTTAAATGTAAAAAGCAGAGCTCGCAAAAAACGCTCAACACTTTCAGAGTGTCCGAAAAAAACCGCTCTCTTACGAACACTTTGAGAGAAGCTATTGACAAAACACTTTCAATTGTGTTTTAGCTCAAAAGTGTTCGGCTCAGACCAAGACCAATTTTTTCGCTTCCCTTTTGGTTGTGTTTTTCGCGGACACTTTTGCTTGAGACTTTTAGCAAAAGTGTCTTTTGTATATGTATGCGTGCTTGTGCGAGTCGTCTGTATTTTACTACGTGCATGTTACAGACACAAGCTGTCGCACAGGCGACTTACACAAGCACGCATACACACGCAAAAGACACTTTTCGCGGAAACTTTTTGCGAAACGGTCTTTTGCCGAGGGTTTTTTAATGAGCGATCGCTCAAAGTGTTTTTGTGAGAGAGACACATTTGTTTTGCTCAACCGAAAACACTGACCAGAACCGAAAAGTGAAACGCAAAAAGTGTTCGGCTCAGTGAGAGACTGTTTTTGTTTTATTTTTTCTGTTTTGTTCGTGAGCCGACCGCATTGGATAAATGGGTTGACAGTTTTTTGCGAGCTCTGGTAAAAAGTGTTCTTTTGGTGCCTTGCTTTTCGTATGAATGCTGCATGTATGCAAAATTAAAAAATAAAAAATTAAAAAATATTAATCGTCGTTATTCTACGTATAGCTTTCGAAGATTAAGCCGATTTTGCTGTGCTACAAAATAAAAAAAAAAATAAAAAAATATCTCGCCTTCACTTTATTACTGTGAAGTCTACTTTTGAGCGCTCAAAAGTTTATGCTATGTTTACACTGGCGCATATACAATACGACATATCATTTAAATCTTGTTTTTTTTTATTCAGTTTACAAAACTGAAAAAAGAAAAGTTAAGCAAGAAAAATAGAAAAAATCTAACAAGAATAATTTTTTGATCCTAAACTATAGAATACAACTAAGTTAGTAACTAAGTTCTGTATTTAAAAATTGCTTTAAGTTAGCGTCAAAAGTACAATGAATAAAAATGAAAAGTTTATTACTTGTTGAGCGCTAAGATTATCAGTTGATGTAGTTAGATACAAGATATCGATAGTTTTCGGAATGCAATGTTGTATGGAGCCCAGCTTTTATTCTGAAACCACAGAGCTATGCTTTTTTATCATTTAATATAATAACAAACTTACAATCAAGTTATTGTTGCCCAGATAATATATAAAATTGTTTAAGTCGCAAGTTTGCATCAACTACAAATTTTGTAAAGTATTCAAAAAGTTTAAATTTCTTTTGTCGAACGCTCAACTTGTACTCTTTGCTCTCTGCTGCTATGTGCTTCTTCTTCTTGACGTCATGATCGGTGCTGCTTCAGGCCAGCCAATTATTATATACCATATATAATATTATTTTCTGCATAAGAATACATATATGTAGAGGAAAGTGGTGTGAATTCGTAAGAATTTTTCCGTCGATTTTTTTTCTACATTGTGTCAAAATTTCAGATCGATACGAAGATTTTTTGTCAGGTAGATTGATGCCATTTACGCAATTTTCGATTTTTTTTGGGCTGAATCCGGAAGTTTCCAAAAATTATAAAAACCGCAATAAAATTTCATCGCAAACATTTTATTTCTTTATTTTTGTTAAAAAAAAATAGTTGAATGAATGTGGTAAAAAAATAATTGTTGCCTAGTGAAATGGCCTGAAAAATGTTTTTTTTTTAAAAGAGGTAATTCGTCTGAAAGTCGATTTTGTCGATTTTCACTGCCTTCAGTATTTCCAACAAATTATCAAAACTTGAAACCGGTTTACGGGGATTTGTTTCGCTTTTTGTGTAAGTTCTCGGCATTTGGATACAAAAACAGTTGAAATCCGCGCTGAAATTATATTCAAAATAATTATTTGACTCATTTCGACACTTTTGGATTCACCCCACTTGTCTCTATTTCTATAAATTATCAAGATATGAGCCGGTTCGATTATTTATACTTTTTGCTCACAATTATTTGGCTCAGTGTACTGCTGACTGGTATAGCTTACACTTGTTTAGGCCATTTTGGCTCAGACTTTTTCAGTGACAATGGGACGGGTGTGGTAGGTTGGCAGAAGTGCCCCAATCGTCAGTCGTCAGTCATCGCCAGTCATCAAGTCAGCCAGGCGGTGCTAGCCAAGCAGTGTCGACAGTGCAGAAGACATTTAACTATAATAAACGATACTTCCTGCACACACTCACACACACTCGCACGCACATACATTGTGCATATTGGCACACATGAGTGGATCATGGTAATATAAAACTGCCTTAATACATATAAATACTTTATATACAAGTGTACATGTGTATATATGTATGTGTTTGTTTTGTTTGTCTGTACGTCAACGCCGTAATTCCATAATTTTTTATGTTCCAAGTTCGGCAGCAATGAAATTTCGAGCCAACTCAAAACCCAAAGCAATATAAAACAAGTGACTCGCTGCTGTCAAGTATAGGCGACTTTTAGATACACTGCATGAGGAGCGTAGTATATAATTTCTGGTGAATGGTCACACTTGCTTAAACAAAGCAAAAGCTTCGAAGGCAATTTAAAAGGCTTTTGCGGCTTCTGAGCATAATTCTCAATTCTTTTTAATGCAATTTGAATTTTGAATTTTTTTTTAAGCAATTATTCTATGTTCAAGAAATTTTTTCATTTATTAAATATAGTCACACCTTCAAAAATAGTGCAATATTTCAATATTTTTGCGAGTCCTGATATTGATCCGAAAATCTTGAACATTAAATTTTTTTTAATTAAAAAAATGCATTACAATATTTTTTTATTTATAAAAAAAATGCAGCTATGAGAAAGAGTTCTTTGTTCTAGTAATTTGTTTCTCCACAATTAACTTTTAAGTATTGATCATATTATACATACTCCTTATGTAAGTGCACACAGTTTACAACAACAACAACTACAGTAATGGCCATTTCAGCCATACCAAAAAAACAACAAAAGCAACAACAACAACTGTGTCTCATCTATAAGTCTCAAAGAGAGAGAGAGCGAGAGAATTCCAGTGTGTTGCAAAAATGTTCAACTGCTGCCCTTGTTACCACATTTTTCCTCCGCTTTGGTCCTTTACTTTACTTGGTCCATATACCATTTGGCGTTTGGCCTTTATACTGTTCTTTCGCTTTTGCTTTTTATTATTTTTTATGAGCTTGCTATGGTAGCAACCGAAATGTGCCGCCGGGCATCCCAGCCAGAACCAAGCAACCTACCTACCAACTCAGTCCTATAGTCTCGGTTCGAGGCTTCGGTTTTTTGGTCTATAGAACGCGACCAAGTGCCAAATAACAGAATGCCAAAAATGAATGAATGAATGAATGAAAAATGAGCAAGAAACGCTGAGGAATGAGTAGCAGAATATAGAAAATGCAATTTGGCGCACCAAATTTTTGATACCCTTGCAATTCCAAGCTGAGGCAACTATAACTATTAAATGTTTTTCTGTGAAAAAATTTGTTTGGGCAGTTTTGCCCAAAACTGTGTTGTACAACACTTCAATATCTATCAGTGTGTACATATTTTCAAATGCTGTTAATAATTTGCGCAATTTAATTGTATAAAAACAATATTTAACAATATATAGATATTGTACTAACAAACTTTACAAATCTTAATGTTTAATGCATTCAATGAATATTTTTAATATTTTTCTCACAAGAACTTTTCTTAGCAAAAACACAGCACGCCCATATGATACTTGTAAACAGCTGATTGTTATTGCTCTCGTTCTTAGTCTGGCACTTTTGCATTTTTGCATCGTTGTTAGGGTTGCTCACATGTTTAGTCGTGAATTCTTACAATTCAGCTTGACAGAGCCCCACCCTAAGTGTATTTTTGCCTAAAAAAAAAAAATTGTGCTATGCGTAGAAAATAAGTTTTGTAGGAAACTTTTCCGTTCGTGTACCGTTCTCGTCATCAGTGTTGGTTAAATGAGGCTCAATTAAAAAATTTAATCAACTGAAATCTGTTTCACTTTGTTAAAGCTGATACGTTTGTAAAGAAAAACAACACAAAAATGTCATTAAAATAAATGTTGTATCTATTACTTTTGCTATTAACAAAATGGACAAAAAACCGTCTTTATGCAATAAACCATTAAAATGCATTTTTAAAGAGTTTAGTTAAGGGGAAAACCTATTTTTTTCGCCAAAATAATAGATGTTTCGACACCAGTCCACATATTACTTGTGGTATCAAAAGAAAATCGACAAAAATCGTTTATATGCAAAAAGACCTTAATATACATTTTTTTAGAGCTTGGTCAAAAAAACAGCTATTTTGTAGCAAAAATAATTGATATCCCAACAAAAGTAGACAGACTTATCTATTGCTTGTGATATCAAAAACAACAAAGATCATATATACGCAAAAAGACAAAAATATAAAAAAAAAAAAAAAATTAATACAGTCTGGTCAAAGGAGTCACCTACGCAGTGCTCAGGCGTATCTATTACTTTTGGCAACAAATGAAAATCGCCAAAAATCGTTTATATGCAAAAACAACTTAGTGTACATTTTTTTAGAGCTTAGCCAAAGGAAACAACTTAGATAAGACAGACTTATCTATTGTTTGTGATATCAAAAGAAAACAATAAAAATCGTATATACGCAAAAAGTCAAAAATATAAATAAAAAAATAATATGAATAGAGTCTGATCAAAGGAATCACCTATGCTCAGGCGTATCTATTACTTTTGCCATCAAATGAAAATCGACAAAAATCGTTTATATGCAAAAAGACCTTAATATACATTTTAGTGGAGCTTGGCCAAGGGAAACACCTATTTTTTTTGCAAGAATAATTGATTCCCAACAAAAGTAGACAGACTTATCTATTGCTTATGACATCAAAATAAACCAACAAAAATCGTATATACGCAAAAAGTCAAAAATAAATAGAGTCTGGTCAGAGGAATTACCTACACAGTGCTCAGGCGTATCTATTACTCTTGGTTTTAAAAGAAACTCGACAAAAATCGTATATATGCAAAAAGTAATTAATATAAATTTTCGTAAAGTTTGGACAAAGAAACACCTGATTTTTCATATCAAAAAAAAAAACAAAAATCGTATATATGCAAAAAGACAAAAATATACATTTTTGAAAATGAAAAACAACAAAAAAAGTTTATATGCAAAAAGATATAAAAAAAAGATATAAGAAACACGCATTTTTTTGCAAAAATAATGGAAGTCGCGACAAAAGAACACTGACTAATTACTTTTTTTTTGGTATTAAATCGACTTGAAAAAGTCGATAAAAATACAGATAACACTAGTTTACAAAAAGGGTCATCGAGTGAACCTTCCTAAAAAAGCGTTTTTTGGGTAATTTGAGGTTGAGAAACACGAAAATGGCAACCTCGTGATATTTTCGAAAAACATGTTTTTGGGCACTTTTTTCAGCTTTTCCTCAATATCTCGTGAGTAAAATTTTGTATCGACATGAAAAACAATTAGATCGAAAGGTATTGATGTACTCTTTCCTGTAATATATAAAATGTACAGATTAAGTAAAAATTATCGAAGTTATAGGCAACCAAAGTCGAAAAAAGTGTAATTTTTTACCATTTTTCAAAATTATCCATATTCGGTATGCTTTTTATTAACGAAAAAATTTGTTAAAATTATTTAAAGCTTTAAGCTGAAAGAGAATTCTTTTACGCACATTTCGAGTCTAAGATCATTAAAATCGGGTAAGAACTGTAGATGCTATGGAAACATGTTCACGAGATATTGAGGAATATCTGAAAAAAGTGCCCAAAAAAATGTTTTTCGAAAAAAAAGGACCCCAAATTATCCTAAAAAACACTCTTCTAGGAAGGTTCATTTTTCGTGTAAACTAGTGTAAGTTACATATGAATATTATGAATATGAAAACAAAATGTAAATAAATTATTTCGGCTTGGCAAAAAAACTTATCTTTTGTGCTATGTCCAAAATGCATAACGATAAAGTGTATAATAAATGTGCAAGCAAAAGGCGAATGAAATTAATTTGCATTAAAAGAAATTCAAATAAAAAAACAATGCAATAAAATCTAGAGCAACAGTAATGCCTCGCTCCTTTCTAGCCACATTTCAGCATAAACTATAAAATAAAATCTAAACTTGCTACATGAAGCTCCCCCCACTTGCTTTATATGCCCTAACGCGGCAAACCCAAACCTCTTTAAAGTAATTGCAAGAACCAAAAAACTTTAGATAGTGTCACACAGTGGCGGATCCAGGATTTCGTCTTCGTGGGGGGTCCAAATTGATCCGGACTTGGAAGCACGCAAAAAAACCTTCGAAAACCAAGAAAACAATGATTACCAAAAAAAATCCATTTTGGGTGTCGAATACCTACGGAATATGAGCTTGCAAAATGTAAACCAAATGATCTGCACCTTGACCCCCAAAAAGAAAACGTCAAAAGAGAAAATTTTGAAAGACTGAAACCTATTGTAAGCGCTATTGTTTTGTGTGGAAGACAAGGAAGCTGATGGGAGAGGAAAGTCAAACGAAGGGAATTTTCGTGTTGTTCTACGTTATCGAAATTTTGATAGAAAAAAATATTATGTCGTTGCCAAAAAATGCGTCTTATTTGAGCAAAACAATTCGAAACGAATTTATTGATATATGTCACGAATTGATAATGAAAAGATGGCGTACGTTAAAGTCGGGCGCGGACGACTTTGGGATACCCTGTACCACTGGTTGCAATCAAATCCGGTAAATTGCTTAAGAACACCAAAAGACATTTGATTGCCAAATTAGATTACGATACCTTCATAAACAACCAAAAACAGACGAATTTTTAATCAACAACTTTTTTTGGACCGATTGGCCCTATGGGAGCTATATGATATAGTGAACCGATTTCGATAAAATCTGGTACAGTGTTGAAGATCTCTAAAAAACTACTGATTGCTTAATTTAGTTAAAATATCTTCACAAACAAACGAAACACAACGAATTTTGTAGAAAAAAGGTTTTTTTGACCGATTGGCCCTACGGGAGCTATATGATATAGTCAGCCGATTTTGATCATATTTGGTATAGTGCTTGGGAACTCTAAAAAACTTCTTAATGCCAAATGTGGTTACGGTATGTTCACAAATAAACGAAACACAAGGAATTTTGTACAAAACACGATTTTTTGACCGATTGGTCCTATGGGAGCTATATGATATACTCAACCGATTTTGATCAAATTCGGTATAGTGCTTGGGTACTCAAAAAAACTTCAGAATGCCAAATTTGGTTACAATATCTTCACAAACAAACGAAACACAACGAATTTTGTACAAAAAACAAATTTTCGACCGATCGATCCTATGGGACCTATATGATATAGTCAACCGATTTTGATAAAATTTGGTACAGTGCTGGGGGTTTCTAAAAAACTTCCGATTGCCAAATTTGGTTATGATATCTTCATAAGCAAACGAATTATCCATCTAAAACGTTTGCTTTTTTTCGAGGTCCTCTGAAACACCCCTATGGGAGCTATATAATGTAGTCCCGATATCAAAAAAATAAAATAAACTTGTCTCCTATGGATAAATAACGGATCTTATCTGAAAGTTTGGTTGCTCTAGCTCTTACCATCTCTGAGATCTAGGCGTTCATACGGACAGACGGACAGACGGTCAGACGGACAGACGGACATGGGTATATCGACTTCTCTAGTCACTCTGATCATACTTTAGGTAACTTTGGGGGGTCT
>OX465090.1:61162166-61306626 GCA_949987675.1 Chymomyza fuscimana | reverse complement strand
CCCCGCGCCCGACTTTAACGTACGCCATCTTTTAGTATTCAATTTAGTCAATTATCATAATAATAAATAAAGTTTGTGCATTTTGTATTCAATAATTTAATTTTTTTATTAGAATAAAAAAAAATTGAACTTTACTATTGGGGGGGGGGGGCGGGGGGGGGTGGGGGTCCGGACTCGAAAACCGCCCGTGGATCCGCCACTGGTGTCACATCACATAAAGATCCCGCACAGAAATTCCGCGCGCGCACCAAGAGACAACAATTCAGTTATTGAGTTCCTCGGGAACTGATAACAGATCTATTGGGTCATCATTTCAAGTTACTTGCTTAATCAAGCTGAAAATCGATACAACTAACTGCGGCACAATAAGAAACATTTAACCAATGAATTGCCGATTGCCGATAAATAAATTCTTCAATCTAAGAGAAGCCAAAAACTTTTTGTGCCCTACACCATACACCATACACAAGGGACAAAGAAGCAGCAGCGGAAGCAAACAATGATAAAGAAGCAGTAGATGAGCAAGAGCAACAACACATGTGTCCGTTACAAATGCCAAAACCGCCAAGTCATTGTTAAGTTTGCATGACTCATATGCTGGACCACAGATTGTTGTTGTTCTTGTTGTTGTCCTCGTGGTCCTTATTGTTGTTATTATACTCCGTTGTTTTCGGGCTCAATTGAATGGCATAAGTTGTCCATTGTGTGGTCTTAAATGGAGCTCAACTGCAATCTCAAAGCAACTTGGCCATATTTCTTCATTTTTTTCTTTATTTTGTTTTTTTTTTTGTGTGCCCCGTTCTGTGCGCAACTTTCAATGCTGTGTTTACACTGCGCCACGCAACGACACGGTTTAGTGTGAACATTGTTATAGCAAATACAAATTACACTGCAGAAATTTTTTGCCAAGTAGTAAGTATTCTTCTTGACAAGAATTGAGTTTATATATAATTAAAGCATTTTCTTATCCCACAATTGCTGACCAAAACAAAGGATTTCCCAAAGGCTAAGGGACATATAGAGGAAAGTGGAAAGAATTCGGTGTGTGGTGTGAATCCGAAAACGCATCCTAACGCATTTCTGAGTTGACATTTGAGTATGAAAGCAATTTTCAAATAAACTTCATGACCGTAGCGACAGTGGTTTTTGATAATAATTTATAGTTTATAGTATCTATAATTTTTCCAAAAAAAATTGCTACCTTGAAAGTTTTATTTTAAGTTTTTGTGTCGCTAAAATTTCAACATTTTCTCGAGTAAAATCAAATGGAAGTATATCCATAATATTATTTAGAGTCTATACTTCAAAAATGCTACAGCGTTCGTTTTGATCGAAAAAGTCGATTTGAGGTGAATCCGAGAGTGTCGAAATGAGCCAAATAATTATTTATTTATTTATTTATTTATATATTTACCCAAATATTATAAATGTTCATTTAATAACTAATTACAAAACATAGAGTTTAGCCTTTACAGCTTAACAACAATAATATTTACATTTTAAGCATTAAGTCAAAATATTTGTTATATAATATTAAATAATAAGGAAAAAGGGGAAAAAACCTTAGAATATAGAAAAAAAAAAAAAAAAGTAATTAAAGACTTACAACTAAATTACATACTAAGACTAGAAAAAGGCTAAGGACCATAAAGATCTGAATCATCACTAATAGTGTGGGATGTTAATGTTTTTAAATTAAATTTAGTTATAGCCTGATAAATTTTGTCATCAATCATGCAAATATCTGCTTTTTTATGCAGTCGAGAAGTGGAGTAATAGAATGGAACATCAAATATCATTTTAAGGATCTTATTCTGGATTCTTTGTAATTTAAGCCGGTGACACGCTGCACAATCACCCCAAACCTCCGAGCCATATAAAATAATAGGTACAAATATAGATTTAAGTAAAGTTAGTTTGTTATTTACTAGCAGCTTCGAAGCCAAATAATTATTTTGAATATAATTTCAGCACGGATTTCAACGGTTTTTGTGTCCAAATGCCGAGAACTTACAAAAAAAGCGAGACAAATCCCCCTAAAGCGGGTTCAAGTTCTGATGATTTGTTGGAAATGCTGAAGGCAGTGAAAATCGACAAAATCGACTTTTAGACGAATTCCCTCTTTTAAAAAAAAACATATTTTTCAGGCCATTTCACTAGGCAACAATTATTTTTTTTCCACATTCATTCAACCTTTTTTTTTAAAAAAAATAAAGAATAAAATGTTTGCGATGAAATTTTATGTCGGTTTTTATAATTTTTAAACACTTCCGAATTCACCGCAAAAAAATCGAAAATTGCGAATTTGGCATCAATCTACCGACAAAAAATCTTCGTATCGATCTGAAATTTTGACACAATGTAGATTTTTTTGGCACGCCAAAAAATGGACGGAAAAATTCTTACGAATTCACACCACTTTCCTCTACATAATGCTTATGCAGAAAAAAATATTGTATATGGTATATAATAATTGGCTGGCCTGAAACAGCACCGATCATGACGCCAAGAAGAAGAAGCACCTAGCAGCAAAGAGTACAAGTTGAGCGTTCGACAAAAGAAATTTAAACTTTTTGAATACTTTAAAAAATTTGTAGTTGATGCAAACTTGCGACTTAAACAATTTTATATATTATCTGGGCTATATGATTCAGCCACCCAAAAAAATTTCAATCAGTACACAACAATAATTTGATTGTAAGTCTGCTATTATATTGAATGATGAAAAAGCATAGCTCTGTGGTTTCAGAATAAAAGCTGGGCTCCATACAACATTGCATTCCGAAAACTATCGAAAACTTGTATCTAACTACATCAACTCATAATCTTAACTCTCAACAAGTAATAAACTTTTCATTTTTATTCATTGTACTTTTGACGCTAACTTAAAGCATTTTTAAATAGAGAACTTAGTTACTAACTTAATTGTATTCTATAGTTTAGGATCAAAAAATTATTCTTGTTAGATTTTTTCAATTTTTCTTGCTTAACTTTTCTTTTTTCAGTTTTGTAAACTGAAAAAAAAAAAAAACAAGATTTAAATGATATGTCGTATTGTATATGCGTCAGTGTAAACATAGCATAACACTTTTGAGCGCTCAAAAGTAGACTTCACAGTAATAAAGTGAAGGCGAGATATTTTTTTTTTTTTTTGTATTTTGTAGCACAGCAAAATCGGCTTAATCTTCGAAAGCTATAGGTAGAATAACGACGATTAATATTTTTTAATTTTTTATTTTTTAGTTTTGCATACGAAAAACAAGGCACCAAAAGAACACTTTTTACATTTAACAATGCTTATATCATTCTCATTTCTTTTTTCTCTAAGCAAACAATAACAAATTTTTGATTCTTTAACACAAAATTCTTTAAAATGCTACATACAAGAACATTCACAAAACAGAAGGTAAAAGAACATTTTTTTTTGTTGCTTTTATTTTAGCGCACTTTGAGAATTAAACAAAAAAATTCCAAGTCAACTATAATTTTTATTTTAAAGAATTACAATTCAGTTATTATCAAATTGTATATTTACTTACTTTTCTTATAGGCAATTAGAAGCAAACTAAATCTACATATTTTTGACATAAAGTTTTAAAATTATTTTATTTAAAACTTTTCCAAGCTTTAAGCAAAAAACTGTCTTGCAAATTAGGCCAATGTCGGCAAGTTTTTGGCTGATTGTTGCGAACGTCGCAAAAATTAAATGCATATCTGTACTTGTGAAGGCAAGATTTAATTTAAAAAAAAAAAAATATATATGTATAGTCCATACGTTATGGCATATTTGGCTGCCACCTAGGCTACTACACATTTTTAATTACTTAATTAAAGCTCACTGCTAATCTTTACCCATTTTTAGTAACGTAAGAGTGCCACAGTGTGCGCCAGTGTAAACATAGCATAATACTCATAAGCGCTCAAAAGTATGCTACACAGTTACTGAGAGCCATTCAACATTCGCTCCGTTTTTGTCTCTTTGGCGCGATTTGCAAACATGCAAAAGCAGCAAATACCGTTTAGACATTTCGGATAAGCCAACTAAGCCTCAAGTTGGGTCACAACATTTTACCTGTAGTACAAACACACACGCACGCACGCAAACAAACACCAAGACACTATCACATCCACAGGGACACACTCGCACACGCACATATACGCCGACTCTATCACAAGAGGGTCTTAAATGCTTGCATTACTGGCAAGTAGCTTAAATCCTTTACATTATCCTTAAGCACACACACAAACACACACACACACACATAAAGATACTGGCACACATAATGTGGCAAAAATAAGCTTAAATGCAAACATTAAGAGAAAATATCCCATTTGCTTAAGAGAAAAGCATTGGAAGCGCATTGGAAAGCTACTTGAAATTAAAGGCGACTGCTTAATGCGCTACAGCAGCAGAAAAAGTAAAGTTACAAAATTTTCATAAAATGCTTTTGACATAATTGAAATTAATTCTATTTATTGCCAACATTTACATTTGACTAGCACTTACAAAAAAATGCAAATTTTTGAAAATTTTACAAAAAACAAAGCATTTGCTTTTACTTATTACATTAATTTTTTAATCAGGCATGCTCTGGAATCAGAAAAATTCAATCCGAACAATTTTATTCGGATTCGGTTTTGCGTGCTCCGGAATCAGAATTTTTTGTCGATAATTAATAATACAAGTAAAACAGAAAGAACAGCTTAGCCCATATTTGTAAATAACATATATAATTTTTCTCCGCGCATACTGCTCTAATGTTTATAAAAAATAAGATTTTACTAATAACTATTATTAGTGATGATTGCAACCGATATAACCGATACGTATCGGTTACGCCAAAAAGTATCGATATTATCCGATGGTGTTGCGTATCGATACGTATCGGTTAATATCGATAATTTTTCCCAGCTCTAATTTTGACGATTCGTTTTAATTCCACTTGCAACAAAGCAGTCGGTTTCAAAGCACATAAAAAATTCGGATTGGTGGAAATGGGAGCACCAAACATTCGGATTCAAAACGAATCCGCATAAATTATTCTGATTCGGATTCCGGAGCACACCTGAATATACACTTTTTTTATGGCTTGATTAAAATCTAAATGAAGTTCGAAGTTCTAAGTTCTGTTGGGCAGTCTCTCAATTTACATAAATCGCGAGGATTGGGCACCAAAATATGTCGCAGCGCAGTCGGCTCATGCACGGTCCAAGTGTGTGAAATCTCTCTCTCGTTTTTGCTTTATTGCGGTTCTTGCACTCTCGTGCGCTTTTGCTTACTGCGCTGCTTACGCACACAAAGAAATGTTTGTTTGCATGGGTTTTGCCCACCACTGTTGTAGAATAAAAAGATGGCGTACGTTAAAGTCGGGCGCGGACGACTTTGGGATACCCTGTACCACTGCTTGCAATAAAATCCGGTAAATTGCTTACGAACACCAAAAGACATTTGATTGCCAAATTAGATTATGATACCTTCGTAAACAACCAAAAACAGACGAATTTTTAATCAAAAACTTTTTTTCGACCGATCGGCCCTATGGGAGCTATATGATATAGTCAACCGATTTTGATAAAATTTGGTACAGTGTTGAAGATCTCTAAAAAACTTCTGAATGCCAAATTTGGTTACAATATCTTCACAAACAAACCAAACACAACGAATTTTGTGCAAAAAACGTGTTTTGACCGATTGGCCCTATGGGAGCTATATAATATAGTCAACCGATTTTGATAAAATTTGGTACAGTGTTGAAAATCTCTAAAAAAAACTTCTGAATGCCAAATTTGGTTACAATATCTTCACAAACAAACGAAACACAACAAATTTTGTACAAAAAACTTTTTTTCGACCGATCGGCCCTATGGGAGCTATATGATATAGTCAACCGATTTTGATAAAATTTGGTACAGTGTTGAAGATCTCTAAAAATCTTATGAATGCCAAATTTGGTTACAATATCTTTACAAATAAACGAAACACAACGAATTTTGTACAAAACAAGATTTTTTGACCGATTGGTCAACCGATTTAGATCAAATTTGGTATAGTGTTTGGGAACTCTAAAAAACTTCTTAATACCAAATTTGGTTACAATATCTTTACAAACAAACGAAACACAACGAATTTTGTACAAAAAACAAATTTTCGACCGATCGATCCTATGGGACCAATATGATATAGTCAACCGATTTTGATAAAATTTGATACAGTGCTGGGGGTTTCTAAAAAACTTCCGATTGCCAAATTTGGTTATGATATCTTCATGAGTAAACGAATTATCCATCTAAAACTTTTGCTTTTTTTCGAGGTCCTCTGAAACACCCCTATGGGAGCTATATAATGTAGTCCCGATATCAAAAAAATAAAATAAACTTGTCTCCTATGGATTAATAAGGGATCTTATCTGAAAGTTTGGTTGCTCTAGCTCTTACCATCTCTGAGATCTAGGCGTTCATACGGACAGGCGGTCAGACGGACAGACGGACATGGGTATATCGACTTCTCTAGTCACTCTGATCATACTTTAGGTAACTTTGGGGGGTCTCCGACTTCTCCTTCTGTGCGTTACATACATTTTCGGCTTGCACAAACACAATATACCCTTTGTACCATACGGTACAGGGTATAATAAAAATTCACGAAAAAAAAATATGCATGAAAAAAACTTGTTTTCTAAATATTTTCTTTTTTTTTTTTTTTTCTTTCAACAAATAACGATTATATTTCACAAAGTCTACATCAAGATTTTAAGCCTCGTGTCTCACGTAGCAAGCAATATATAAAAACCAACTAAGCTTATTCAACTCACCTACTTTCCAGCACTGGAATGCAAAGAGCAAGGCGCGTTTTTAAGAGAAACAGAGCGTAATGAGCAAAGAGAAAGTCTACCACAAAGCCCAAACATAAGACATTTTATGTTAAATCTATTAGACCAAAGTTACTAACAAAGTTGAATATTGAATGTTGACCCAAAGAATCCTTAGTGCAGTGTAATCTTAATTGCTAAATGTATATGTGTATGTGTGTCTTTGTGTATATACTCATTTATATGTATGTATGCGCCTCAGTGTGTATGTGTTTGTGTGTTTAGTTTATAATCTCTGCCTGCTAAAACTAATTTATCAAATATGGGGTGTAGCGGTCAGTGCTTGATTTCTTGACACTGGGAGCGGCTATTTTATGAATAATACACTGAAAACAATTACACACTAATATGCTTAAATATGATACGAAATTGTGTAGCAAAAAAGTGACTGCAGCTACATATTTTTAAAAACTAACGATATAGATACTATATCGTTTTATAGAGTTTTTTTTTTATAAAATTAAAAATTATTGATGCACCAAATCGATTTGGTTAATATTTAAATGATGAGCAACAAATTTAAAAAATGTTAAAAAAAAAGCTTAAATGTCTAACTATTCAAGTTTTTGTAAGCCTTTCTGATAAACTAACAACAAAAAATGATTGAAAAATATTTAATATTTATTTAGCGTAGCCACAATTTCATAAAAAATGAAAAATTTATTTATATTTTTTTTTAATCTAAGCCGTAACGCGTTAACGTAGAACGTATAAAATATTAAGAATTTCTTACTGCTGGTTAAGTTTTTTTTTTTAATTTTTGTGCACATTTTTATTAAAATTTAAAATTAATTAAATAGCTAATAATTAAAAAAAAAACTTTGTTTAACAATATTCATTTCTCATTTGGCCAATTCTATAATATTAAAAATATTTTTTGTTAAAAAATGTTTCTTTTCATATAGTTGAAAAAAGCAACGCAACCTTTGAAAAAACTTTTTTTCATATAAGGACTATGTAGTCTATGTGTGACTCCCCCCCAGGGGTCAACCGGTTTAACCTAACCTAATTAAATTTAAAAAAGAAATGTTTAATATTGTTGCACCAATTCAATTTGATATATATTTACAAAAAATAAATAAATAATTGGTAATTGACATATTTAAGCAACATAATTAAAAAAATAAAAGAAAAAATCGTATACATTTTTTATTTATTTATTTTTTTTAATTTTTTTAAAAAGAGATAGCTAGAAAAAAAAATGTACTTAGATTTTAAAGCTTGAAGTCATTCAAAAATATTCAGTAGCTTAGCCACAATTAAAAAAATGCGAACATATTTTTTTAATTAAGTTAAGTTAGAAAACTTTTTTTTTTTTTTTGCATTTATTTTTTTATTGGCAATCAACCGATACAAATTAGATTATGATCCAATATTGATGAAGGTTATTCGCTACACAAAAAATAAAATTTAGTGTGTAATAGGAGTTAGAAAACTAAAAATTTTAGATTCGTAAAATTAAAAATCTTAGTTTCGCATACCAAAGCCAAAGCGTAGTCAGGCAAAATATTTTGATTTTGTTTTTAGCGTTTTTTAAGTTATTATTAATATCATATTTACGTTCTAAAGTACAATATATTTCACATTTATAAATTTATATTATGCTTATGCCTCTTTTTTTTTTAAATTATTGGATCCCCAAAACAACAGAACACTTCATATCTTAGCATTGCTTTACGACAACTTTAGAATAAATTAACTCATCAATTTTTCCAAAAAGTTCAATAGTATCAGGCAAAGGTCAAAGTTTTTTTTGCAGTGTACTCACTATGTCTCTGTCCCGTAGCCCTGTCAGTTAGTCTGAAATTCCTGCAAGGTAATTAAATATGAGCAATTATTTTAGTTGAGGCGACGGCAGACAAAACCTAAACTCCAACCTGATGACTGGCTTAAGTTAACAAAATTAATTAAAAAATAACTTGCCTGCATTGTTGCAGTGTGTGTGTGTGTGTATATGTATGTAATTTTTTTATATACATACATGCGTATGTTTCGCTATAACGCCCGAAATTTTCAACCAACTTAATTCGTTTTTTCCCGCTGTACCCTTTAGGTCAAGCGTATACTTGATTTTTGGCAAGCTTCTTATAATCTTGGCTATGAAGACCTCAGATCTCAGAGACCATAAAAGCTAGAGATACCAAATTTTACAAATCAATTCATGACCCGGTAGAAGAACACATGTATATATATATGATCCTATGGCTCCGCGGGGAAGCTAAGGGCCGCAACGATGTTCCTCCATTTCCCTCTGTCATGCGCCAACCTCTTGACTTCGCTCCAGGTTTTGTTGGATCTGAGCACGTTAGCTTCCAGATTCCTCCTCCAGGTCAGGGCTGGTCTGCCTCTGCGACGGCTGCCTTGAGGGTTCCAGTCGATGGCGCTGCGGGTGATATCGATTGGGTCTCTTCTTAACACGTGCTCGAGCCAGCCCCATTTCCTTTTCAGGATTTCAAGGCGCATCGGTATCTGGTTGCAGCGAGTCCACAGGTCAGCATTTGAGATAGTATTAGGCCAGAAAATTCTCAAGATTTTTCGTAGACATCGATTGATAAAAAATTGCAGCAACTGCAAGGTTCCCGGTTTCGCAACCATACAATAGAGTGGGCTTCACGTTGGAGTTGAATATTTTGATTTTGGTGCGTCGTGTGATAGTCGTGGAGTTCCAGACAGTTCCGAAGAACACATCCAAGCTATAAAATCCACATGGTTAAAATCTGACACACTTATATACTAAACTAGACTAAAACAGTAAAACAAAACAAAAGTCAAAAAAATGCAATTCGATCCGAAATTCGAAATCGGGCCGCTAAAATACGATTATTTCCGATATTTGCTGTCCGTTTATAATAACGTAAGGTATAGAATAGAAAAATAAAACTAAATCGATAGAAAATTTCGGTTGTTATGGTAAAGCATACCCAAACACCCAACTATCCAAGGACAACGTCTGCTGGGTCCAAGTCATCAGCTGCATTTAACTGTCTAATCAGTCACAGTTGCATTTGTCAGACTGTATCTATGTATCTGTATCTGCATCTATGGGTATGTGTGTGTGTTTGGCTAATTATGCAACAGCGGCAGTAATTGAAAGAACAACAACAACAGCCAACATTGGCTTGGCAAGATTACGAAACACAAAGGCGACAACAAAGATACATAAAAAACAACTTGAACTTTAGAATTATAAAATGCCGACTATAAAATACACTTCACGTTCATACTATCTCTTAAGTTAATATTTCTCATATCCTCAAGCAATTAAACGAAAAGGATTAGCTGATTGGCAGATCATAAGTCCATTAATATCAGACCGATCAGAAGTTCCTTCCTATGGCTTATACATTAAGGTACAGAAAAAATAACATACAGAGTTAGAAATCGAAGACCCCACCAAAGTTACCTGAAATATGATCGGGATGACTAGAGAAGTGGATTTAGACATGTGCGTCTCTCCGTCTGTATGAACGCCTAAATCTCAGAGATGGTAAGAGCTAGAAAACAACTCACATTTTTTTCTTGCGTATGTATTGAGATTTTCTCTGCCATAGCGACGCGTCACCATGTTGCTTAGCAACCATGATCCAACAATAAGAAGGTCACGCAACGCGCAGGTCCTTTATGCGTATCTCTCCCAAAAGAGCGCGGGTTCACTTTATGTATGATAGCTACATGATATAGTGGACCGATTTGGATCAAACTTCACATAAATGTTAAGACTTACACCAGAGAGGCATCTGTAAATTAACATTTGTATTTTAGTTCATTACAACATGCTGCTGCCAAACAAACGTTTTGTTTGAGAATAGTTATTGTTAGAAAAACATTTTTGTTTTTTAAAATATCGCAACCAAATTTATGTCAGTTTAATTTTGTGTAAGTCTTAACATTTATGTGAAGTTTGATCCAAATCGGTCCACTATTTCATGTAGCTACCATACAAAAAGTGAACCCGGAGCCGCCATTTTTTCTGCGCAGCCAAATTCGAGCACTTGTTTACGTCACCTTGTAAAATTCTTTGCATCATGCTTAGCAACGACAACATGGTGACGCGTCGCTGCGGCAGAGAAAATTTCAGTACAAAACGTACACACTAGCGCAAGTGTTTTGTGTAACATACTGTGCGTGTTTCGACGTCGCTGCCGCCACTAATTCCCTGCTCTTGATGCATTTTTATGTCAGGGAAGACAAGTTTGTTTTATTTTTTTGACATTGGTATTTTTGAATAAAAAATTATGAAATAACTATATATATTTTATTAATTTTTTTAATGCAATTTAATGAATAACATTTATTTTTTAACTAAAAATATAAATTATGAGATAATAATAATATAACAGCTTTCAACTGATAGCTATTAAAATATAGAGAATATAAATTTAACAAATATCATAATACACACATTTATTTTTAATTTAAAAATAAATATTGAAAAAAAAACATATCCCCGCCAGAGTACTGCCGACATTCATAGTTCTAGGTCAAAAACGGTTGTCTGTAGAAGATTATATCGTACGCCGATTTCATAAAGAATTTCAAGCCCTACAACTTTCTAGAATTTTTGGAAAAATTTTAAAGCATGGCTAAAATGTTATTTGCAAAGAACCGATTTTTGTGATTTTTGACCTTAGATATCTGGAAATGGGGTTATGATATTCATTGATACCTCTCAAATCTAGCATAAAATGTGAAAATTAATATTCACAGCAAGTTTCAAGTCTTATTATCTTTCAATTCCGAGGAGTTATGCTTATTTGTAATTTTTCGAGATATTCCACACTTCTAACTAACTTTGCTAACTTTTTATTTATTTATTTTTCGCAGTGAATTTACGTAATCGCTTTTTTTTGAAAGTGGAAGATCACTTTTGAATTTTAAAATAAAAAAAAATAATAAATAATTAAAAAAAAATTTTCAAAATAAATATATTTCTTTTAAACTCCAAATTTTATCTTTTGTGTAAATAAAAATTTGCGTCGATATCTTTATTCATTTAGGAGATACGCCTTGTCAAAGAAAAGTCGAAAAATGTAAAAACCAATATTTAATTATCGATAACTCGATAAGTAATCGGCATTTTGCAATTCACGTGGTTACTATTCTCTAGTAGCTCTATCACATATATAAAAATCATCAGAATCGAAGAGGTCGACCAAGTCGAGGTTTGGTATAAAATATTGTAATTAATATTATGTAAAAAATTTTATTTTATTCATATTTATTTTGTATAAAATATATAATTTACTCTTCTGTGTATAAGTTAAAACAACAATTTTTTATAAATTATTATTACCTATTAATTATTTTAAGCTTGCATTATTTTTTTTCAATGTTATATATGTTATCATTAACTATTTGAAAATTTTTAGTTAAAAAATGTTTCCTCTCATTAAATAAAGCTTACATTAAAATTAAGAGTTAATTTTAAATTAAAAAAACAATAATATGGCCTTTGCATTAAAGTTGAAAAATCCAAATGAAAAAAATTACATTTACAATTGTTCAATCGATGGGAATATGTTGCTCTGTATGTGTGCATGTATGGATGTATATGAGTGTATATGCGTGTACATGAGTGTAGATGAGTGTGTATGATTGTGTATGAGTGTACATGAGTGTATATGTTTGTAAGTATGGCTAAGTGAGAAGATGTTAAGAGCACAATGAAGAGGCAGAAAACAAAAAACGTAAATGAAGCGGAAATTGAAATGTGCTTATGTTTGGGCATGCGAGTGTGTGTATCTATGTGAGTATCTGTGTGTAGTGTATGTAACTTACTAGACATTTGAAAGGTTTTTTATGTCACATCCAAAGTAGGCGGGGCAGCTGAAGGCGACGGGCATTGAGCTTGTCTGCAACAGTTCAATGCGTTATTGAGTCGGCCTTAAGCCGAGCCAGAAGCTCAAAAGAAACAGTTTAAAAAAATAAGCAAACATTTTTCTATGAAGCGCATTTTTAGATACTGCGAAAAAAAGAAAATTGCTTATTTTTTTGAAAAGATGTATCTTACTGCAGCGTAAATATCTTCATTTGTACTCGGTCGATTTCGAAAAATTTTTTTTTGTCTTACCTTACTTTTACCTTAATTTCTGGAATTTTTTTTTTGTTTTTGATAGGTGACCAGCCAAACTCTAACATGTAATAATGAAAAAAAAATTAATTTTTCTTTTGCCATACGTAGTTTATAGTCGAAATAGATTTTATTTAAAGGGCCATTCGCAGCATGCAAAAATTGCGCAGCAAACGTCAAAATATCCCAAAAAAAGGGAATTTTTTTTTATATGAAGTTTTGACGTTTGCTGCGGAATTTTTGCGTCCAAAAAAGGGAATTTTTTTTTTATATGAAGTTTTGACGTTTGCTGCGCAATTTCTGCATGCTGCGTATGGCTCTTTAAAAAAGAAATTGCAATTTGAAAAAATATTCGAAATCGGTTCAGTACAACAAAATGTAATAAAAACGCCTGGACTGGCTCCAAAACAAAACCCAATGAAATTTTATGAATATATTTTTTATTTAAGGCCCATACGCAGCACGCAAAAATTCCGCACCAAACGTCAAAACTTCATATAAAAAAAAATATCCCAAAAAAGGGAATTATTTTTTTTATATGAAGTTTTGACGTTTGGTGCGGAATTTTTGCTTGCTGCGTATGGCCCTTTAGCTAAAAACGATGGAGCTTATGTAGCTGATTAGAGTTTTCCTTATTTTTCAAATGGAACTATCCATTGCGCTACAAAACCGAAGAGAATTACTTTCCCACACTGGGCCTTTGCAAATTTATGGAATAAATTCGAAAAATGGCGGCGCAGATCCAAAACCTGGCGGATTTTATAGTGACGCAAAACTTTTACACAATCGACCAATTTTAAACGATTTGGCCAAGCCTGCCTTTATTATTAATAGCTTTTTTAATGGCAGTGCCGGATTAAGCCATCTATCATAAAAAATAAAAATATTTAGAAAAAAACAAAATATATAAAATATTCTTAATTTTTTTTTTCGTTAACCATTCTTTACCATTTTTATTTTTGAAAAACATCTTTAATGTTTAATACACTATAAGAATATCAAAATCTGGTCACACTGGCAATCTCGGCATAAAGCAAAAACCAAAGTGTATAGGACGTAAAAAATGAATTAATTCTTTTTTATCAGCATGAAGGTACTGGACCTTAGATGAACTTTTAACAATATTTATGTATAATTGCATATTGAGCGAAATCGGACGAAAGTTAGTTAAGGTTAAGGACACCCAAAAACCATTCACAATAAAGGCATTTGCTAAATACGCAGCGATTGCCACTTATTAGTTTTGTTACACATGCCAACATATTTTCGTAAATTTTTGTGTCCACCCTAGGCCACAGTTTTCTGCTTAAATGTTGAGGTTAAGTTTAGCAAACAGCTGTTTGTTGCTCAAAGTTTGCCAGCTTATCAAAAATTTCAGGGTTGCCAACACGTTACTTTTATTTATGAAATTAAACGAGCTAATGGCTGAAATTTGGCAACGTAACCCAGTATGAGGGTGTGCACAAGTCCTGTAGATGAAGGGACTAACGATTTCTGTGTTGTATGGACCAGTTCATGGCACTAAAGTCTGCTGTAAATCTTTGATGCTGTGTGAGAGAGTGCAACTGTTGCAAAGACTGTGGCAGGAGCAGGGGGCATTGGCAGAGACTCTGTCAGTTTTTTGAATAATACGCTGGCGATACAGCTCATTGCATTATTTATTTAGCAGCAAAGTAAACAGCGACACACGCATGTAAAACCTTTTGTCGCAACTGTACCCGCATGCCAGCCTGTTTACAAATTAATTATTTTAAAAAATTATAACTCCGGCGCTACCAGCATGTTAAGTAAACTCCAACTCATTTTCAATTCTACATTCACAATTATGCGTTTTAAAATATGTGAAACAGTCGGCAGGGTACAGTCTACCCTTTTTCCCAAAAAAAAAAAAAAAAGGAAAATTAAATTTCTGCATACTTTTATACAGACATTTTATTATTTAAGTTTAAATTGTTGGTATGAAGTAAACAAAGTGTGACCAGCTGCTTATTGCGAAATTTATGGAAACTTTTAAACAAAATTAATTGCTAAGCGTTTAAATTGACTAAGAATATAGTAATATTTTTTGTAAAAACTAAATTTAATTATAAAAAATAAATATTTCTACGAAATATAAAGTTTACAACATGCTATGAAAAAAAGTTTGAAAATATTTCAAGCGCGTTAAGCCAAAAACTTGTCCTTGCTAAAAAAAAAAAAAGAGGGCTGCAGTAAAACTGCAGTTACCTTCAAATTCGGGTGTTGAACATATTTTCGCAAAACTAGAAAATTGCTAAACTGGGCGGTTTCACCAGCCTTCAACAGGCACTAAGCTTCTCAGCCCAGACAGCCTGGTATCCACAGGCCGCATTGTCTTTGCGTCTAAGCTGCTGCCATATGCGTTGCACAGTGGGACAAATCCTAAATTTTTGAATGTAGCTGGGTATTATTTAGTTTACTGAATTGATTGGACATTATACAAGTTCGGCTATTACCAGTTTCAATAATCATAAATTAAGATGTTTACTTTCTTTATTGTATTTCCTAAAATAAAACCATAATTCTTAAAATAAGATCAAAAAAGCTTAGAAAAGCGAATATAAAGCTTTTGCGCACAATTTCAGATTTTTGCCTAGCTTATTTTAAGATAGTAGATTTATATTTTAAGTTTTTTTTCTTAAATCTAGAGTTTTTAAAAAAATCTTTTTTCAAGAGCGGAGTTCTCAAACTGACAACAAAAGCAAACATAACTTTTGGCATCGTGGTAACCACAAAAAGTAAGACAAAAATTTTTTTAAAATCCTTGTATGGCTCTAACTAACGTTTTTAGTGACGAGGTTTTTCAAACATAAACTGCGAAAAAAAAATTATTTTTAATGGAGCTTCTGGAGTCGTTTAAGTTCTCAAACGATGACCGTCCAAATTGTAATATCGTAACTTAAAAAACTTGTAACTACACCACAACTCTTTGTTAGGGAAAAAAGTTGGCTTAATTAAAAACTGAGTGCAAGTAAAGAACTAGTTCATAGAATGAACCTTGTGATTAGTTTTAACGCTTCTAATACTAAGGGGCCATACCCAAATTACGTGACCCTATTTTTGCAATTTTTGAACCCCCCCTCGGTGACCAACCGTAGTATATCGGAAGACTCCCCCCCCCCCCCCCCCCCCCCAATCCTAGTTGTCATTCGTAAAAACATTTCTGGAAGGAATAGTAAAAAAAAAAAAAAACAATTTCCCGAAAAATTTGGACCAATAACTAAAAAAAAGTTGGACTATACTACGTGACATATGTCATATATCGAGTGACCAAGCGTGGTATTTTCAAGACCCCCCCAGCTAAACGGGTCACGTAATTTAAGGGTTAGTTGTACTACTCTTGTCATACTAATTATTTTATTGCGCATTTACTTGTATTTGGCCCACTGTGCGTTGTTACAATCTTGGCCGCAATTTGCGTGAAACACTTTGCGCATGGCTTGCCAGTGCATCCCACATAAACCAAGCTGCTCTGCACTACAAACCTCTCCCCTAGCCATTCCCAATCTCTTCCAGACTCAAGCCCTTTGCAGTGTTCTAAAGCGAGGTAGTAAAAACTTTTCAAAACTCTGCGTGCACGCTTTATGCATAAATTCCCGTTGCGGATGTGCGCTCCGTCTCTGCTTCCCTCACTGACTGCTGACTGCAACAGCGATACCGTTGACATGGACACTCACAATGTCGCAGATGACTATGTCTATGAGTTTGTGGATTGGGAATCTATGGCGGGAGCGACCACTGTAACTGTCAGTCTGTGACAATAATGACATTGACATGCCAATAACTTGGATCTGGTTGTCATCGGCACTTGGAAGGCGTGAGAATTTGCATTGTGATGGTGCATGAAGCTTTTGACTGTCAGCGCCGGACACGCTTGATATGCCTTTGATGGGTTTAGCATGTCATGATTGGCTACTTGTTAGTTTTTTGGTTTGAACTTGGCTGGTCTGTTTCAAGTCAGCTTAATTCGAATAGTAATTAGAAAGCAAAAAAATCTTGTCTGAAAAACTCATTAAAGTGCAGGGCCGGATTTGAGCGGGCGCCCGCACATGACCAGAAAATTTAATTTGAAAGTTTTGAATACATATTTAGAAAAAGGAAATTGGTTTGTTGTTTGCAATCCTTCTTCCTGCTAGCTCCTAGCTAGCAATTATTGCTTGCTATCGATTAAAATCGATTAATCGTGTTAAGTATAGCTATGTCAACCGAAACACTTGCGTTCAAACCAGGCTATGTCAGCCTAGTTTCACGTGCGCCCAATTTAATCTCAAAAACCAGTTTACGGATAAGCCAATGACGCACCATGCCATGAACAAGGATGTCTCACTGGTGGCAGCGAGGTCTGCCAAATACCTATAGCCGAGCTGGTTAGGTTTCTAGACTAACCGCCAGAGGATTAAGGCGCAAGGGGACAGAAGGGCAAATTGTCATGGCAGGCAACAAGAAAATCTTCTGTTAGATAGATAGATTAGCAGAGTGCCGTATAAGATTTCTTAGTGAAAAGAAGATAGTCTTGGTTTGTTAGTGAAATGATATGAGTCTCAGTTAATGAGTAAAAATGAAGAGTAAAAGGCGTTACGCGAAAACTAAAATAGAGAACTATTGTAAAGAGAATATCAGGATATTTTTAATTAATAACGCACCGTGTGAGATCGCGTCGGAGTTTATGCGTTTCCGTGAACGAGCTGCGCCAAGTTTTGCTACCAGAAGTAACATGTGGGTGAGCGTATCGGCACAAAGGTCTACATATATATAAAGAGTCATCAATCTTGAGGTTTTTTTTCGTGGAAAGGGATTATTTTTAAAAAGTGAATGGCAAGAACGATTCTTTCTATTGATAATAAAGATTTTCCGATTCATTTGAAATTTTTGTGCTTTTTTTTATTTTAAAAAAAAACCTCAACATTAATGACCCTTTTGCTATATATTAGAGTGGTTCAATGTTTTTTCGGTATAAAAGCTCTCAGCGATATTGATGCTTTGCGTCATTTTAAGCAACTTTGCCCAACAAACTATAGGACTAAAACGAATTTCGAGTCGGCCAATTTTTCCAAATATGTTTTTTTTCAAAATATTCAAAAATCGACTTAGACATTGCACTCATAAGGCCAAAAAACGTTATTTTTCTAGCCAAATTATTTTTTTGATATTTATCCTGGACAACGCTAAGTTATCACAGTCGTTGTTCTGACCAAACCAAAGGTTCGTTACAGGCTACATTAGTGTAACAACAAAAAAAGTCAAATCTAACGCTTTCTTAAAAATAAATCCCTTAATAAGTTCATCAAGTGTTTTCTCTACACATTGGAAAGCATTTCCAACCGCTCCAAGATATATATTCAAAGATGGCGTACGTTAAAGTCGGGCGCGGACGACTTTGGGATACCCTGTACCACTGCTTGCAAACAAATCCGGTAAATTGCTTAAGAACACCAAAAGACATTTGATTGCCAAATTAGATTATGATACCTTCGTAAACAACCAAAAACAGACGAATTTTTAATCAAAAACTTTTTTTCGACCGATCGGCCCTATGGGAGCTATGAGATATAGTCAACCGATTTTGATAAAATTTGGTACAGTGTTGAAGATCTCCAAAAAACTTCTGAATGCCAAATTTGGTTACAATATCTGCACAAACAAACGAAACACAACGAATTTTGTGCAAAAAACGTTTTTTTGACCGATTGGCCCTATGGGAGCTATATAATATAGTCAACTGATTTTGATCAAATTTGGTATAGTGCTTGGGAACTCTAAAAAACTTCTTAATGCCAAATGTGGTTCACAAATAAACGAAACACAACGAATTTTGTAAAAAAACACGATTTTTTGACCGATTGGTCATATGGGAGCTATATAATATAGTCAACTGATTTTGATCAAATTTGGTATAGTGCTTGGGAACTCTAAAAAACTTCTTAATGCCAAATGTGGTTACGGTATGTTCACAAATAAACGAAACACAACGAATTTTGTAAAAAACACGATTTTTTGACCGATTGGTCCTATGGGAGCTATATGATATAGTCAACCGATTTTAATCAAATTTGGTATAGTGCTTGAGAACTCTAAAAAACTTCTTAATGCCAAATTTGGTTACAATATCTTCACAAACAAACGAAACTCAACGAATTTTGTACAAAAAACAAATTTTCGACCGATCGATCCTATGGGACCTATATGATATAGTCAACCGTTTTTGATAAAATTTGGTACAGTGCTGGGGGTTTCTAAAAAACTTCCGATTGCCAAATTTGGTTATGATATCTTCATAAGCAAACGAATTATCCATCTAAAACTTTTGCTTTTTTTCGAGGTCCTCTGAAACACCCCTATGGGAGCTATATAATATAGTCCCGATATCAATAAAAATAAAATAAACTTGTCTCCTATGGATTAATAAGGGATCTTATCTGAAAGTTTGGTTGCTCTAGCTCTTACCATCTCTGAGATCTAGGCGTTCATACGGACAGACGGAATGAATGAATTTTGCAGCTCACAGACTTTGCTCAAAGCTTCGCCATCTTAGATATTTTAAAGGATCTCTTTAATTTTTTCAACTGACTATTAAAAACTCCTAAGCCCGTTTAACTTGAAAAAAAAGTTTGCATCCCATAAACTTGTTGGAGATTCTGATCAAAAAACAGTTCTAAGCAGCATCTTATCGCTGTAGGCAATCTAATCTCTAAATATCAGTTAGAATTCAGATGCAGTCTTGGCAAAATCGATGGACCTTTTGCTAAGACTGTCTACACGCTTCCAATGCTAGACAATTTTAAGGAGTAGTTAAAGAGACTCAGCTTCCCTAATGACAAATATTAAAGTCCACAAAAGTTGTGTTGAGGAACTTGCATCCTGTTATATTCTGTTATTACCCCTATCACTATCCTGGTCTTGGCCATCTTGGCCAGAATGCTCGTTAGATGTGACAACCTGACGCTATTCTCGTGATCCCCGATATTTTAAACGCAAATAAAATGCTTAACTTCAGGCCCGACGAGGGGTGTAAAGGGGGATTCCCCCCTTGTCTTGTCTTGAGACAAGCTAAAGGTGTAATAGAGGGGCCGGTAGACTTTCCCCCCGGCCCGGATTTTCTCTCTACGGCCCAGCATAACTTGAACATATCCAAGGTCCAGAATCAAAAGAATTTAATTTCCCAAAGGCTGAGAAGTCCCGCTTCAAGCCAAGACACAAACCGCAGTTCAATTTATGGCAAAATATTTAGCATAGTTTTTAAGCGTCACCAATCGCAGAAATAAACCGCAGCCAATATAACACAAATTTATTAGCAAAGTTCTGGAGTTAAGAGCTTTCACGGAGAATTACGCATTTAGTAAAGAAACAAACCGCTGTCGATTTATAGCAAATTCGCACAGTTATGCTGTATAATAGTTTCAAGCAATTCGCCGCGTATGACAGACTAAAAATTTGTTTATGTGTCATACATTATGGCAAGTCAGCGTATTACACTTAGCAATGTATAACAGCAAGTTATCGCATATATTATAACATAAAAGTGTGTAAATTAAATTATGGCATATATGTATAACACTTGTACTGTGTTCTTTAAACCTAATGTGACCATCTCTTTTATTAATTCACTAAATCGAACGAAACGTGCCAGAATTGTGAAAATTTTCGTTTTTTAATAAAAATATGGAGCTGCTGAGGAAATTTAGCAACAAAACAAAAAAAAAAAACAATTAACTTGCATTGGGTAGGAATTTTCAAAAAAAAAAAAAAAAAAACATTAAGAAGATATGGTTCAATATATGATTTATTCCAAGTACATCTAATGCAATAGTACGAGTCTTTTCAAACATCAAACAAATTTGGACAAAAGAAACGCCTTCAAATAAGTACAGCGGTTTTAAGAGACCTCTATCTAAACTATTGGTTATTTTTAAGCCCTGTACCTTTATGTACAAAGGGTATATTTAATTTGAGAAGCAGACGTCGGAAACCCCTACAGTTACCTAAAGTATAATCAATGTGACTAACAAAGTTGATTCGGACAAGTCTGTCTGCGTGTCAGTATTAACGAATATGGTAGATCTCAGAGTTGATCAGATCAGATCCCTGACTACAATTTTTCGATTTCAGGCTTATATTATATCTCCTACCTCCTATAGAGGTATTACAAATTTTTGGTATTTGCTTTAAAAAAATCGTAAAAGAAAAGTGCGAGAAATCAGGTGCGTATCCAGGATTTGGTCTTAGGGGGGGGTTCTTCACTTCGGCCCATTTTTTCCACCCCTGGGAGAAATTTAAAAAACAAAGGCCTGAAATTGTAAAAATGCAACAACAACAAACGAAATCGCCGCCTGATCAAATCATCCAATGCCAATATCCCCGAATGTCGCTAAAATGAGTTGGTCACACTATTTAAACCAACTAAAACACATTTTAAGAGTCACAACAGTTTGAGAGTCATTTAACTTTTAGCTGAACAGTTTTGAAGCCATGTATTTTTTCATTTCATGTTTGTTTCTTTTTTGTGTTTTGTTTAAAAACTAGGCATACACATACACATATATTTATGTATGTATAATTATATGTACATTTACATATATTTAAACTTTACTTAAATCATAATAAAATTGCTAACAACTAACGGTTTTGAAACTGTTTTTTTTTTGCTGCTTTTTTTTCTGTATTTTTTCATTTTTTAAGACTTTGCATAGCATAACTGTAAGTTGCTTATTTACTATATAAAAGTGTTTTTATTTTTTTATTTTTTTTATTTATTTCATGTGTGTCTGTGTGTAACTTACAAGCTATATATAAGGGTTAACATAACCTCACTTAAACGTATATATATATATTATATATTCATTGCCAGACGGCCTAAAGAGTTTAGAACTAGTATAAAGTTGAACATATGTATAGCATATACCTATATTTATATATGTAAATGTATTTGTGTATCAAATAAATGTAAAGGAAGAACAAAGTAGCCTTATAAGCAGCGACATTTCCAACTTCCAGGGCCAACTTAGCTTAGGAACTTGGAAATGAGTTCCGTGTTAATAAGGCTAAATTTTGAGACTGTATACATTTGAAAACTTTTAGATGAGTTCTTTAAAGCTAGCAAATAAATTTTCCAGAATCTAACGAATTGCAAACGTATAGTTCTATAGTGCTGAGGAATCAGTGTGATCTTGAAGATGCTACTTGAGCTTAAAAACCACAAATTTTGAAAAAAAATGTTGAGTCACCGAATTTGGGCTACGAGCTCTTAAAAAGGAAATATAAAAATTATTTTTACTGCATACGGTATCTTCGCTTTAAAATCGAATGAAAACAGAAAAGTTTAGCAAGCGTTTAGTGTATCTGATAGTTGGTATATTGCTCAATAATTCTGCAGAAGTCGAACTCTAGAGCTCTACATTTGCTACCCAGAAGAACTCTTTGTACCATCTGCAAAATTCATTTGCTCACTTCAAAGCACTCAGGCTCGGCTCAGGCTGTAAGTCTCTTAAACTAAAGCTACAAACTAAACTGGCTCATATAGGTACATAAAAATCTAACGTGGTTCTAGGCGGTTCACATACAGAGTCCTTCTCCTTAAAAACGCTGCGGTAGTTGGTCACTTTTAATGCCTCGCACTGCGTGCTTCTTTTTTCGATGCGTAGACAAATTACAAGACTGTTTAAAGGATGCGTTACATAGGTCACAATTGAAACGCCGCTCCTTGCTATGCACCACACGATGCAGCTCCATGCGCGACTTGTATTTGAACTTTAAGCCGCAGGTCTCATAGTCGCAGACATACCAACGCTCTCCATCGTCCGAGGACATGGCACTGCTCGCACTTGCTGTAGTGCTATTCGAATACTTGGGCTGAAGCACCTGTGCCGTAAGCATTGGCATGCTACCCGCAGCGGCGGCTCCAGTTGCTGCTATGGCTGCTGTCGGCGCCATGGTAAGCGTAGGCAGCACTGTTGTACCTTGCATATCCATAGTGCTACTGCCCGCGCTGGTCCCACTTGACGTGGCTATTGTGGCTGGCTGCGTTGTGCTAATAAAACCGGACGTTGCTGTTGACGGCGGCGCCGTCGCCAACGCTGTAACCACTTGCGGTAAATGATAGATGGTGGTGGTATTGTTGGCTCCAGCAGCAGCTACGGCACCTGTCGCTTGCATTTCCGTCTTCAACGTCAGCGTGCTAGTGGGCTCCACCTTAATGTCTATGCTGCTGTTGCTCTCATTGGCGGCGGCAGCAGTGGCAGCAACCACCACATTGGCATGCAGTTCCGCCAGCTCCTTGGCAGCATCGCGCTGCTGTTGTTGCTGTTGCTGTAGGTGCTGCTGCTGCTGCTGAAATGGAAAGAAGACAATAAGAAAAAGCGCTTAAAGCAGACTAAAACAGAATGAAATTAAAGAGGCATACATAATGTTGAACATAAATGTGAGGGCTACGCCTGCTTCAAAGTTAACTTTCTGCGAAATGACAGATAGCTCGCTGCAGCGATCATGAGGTACAGATGGAAATCTGGTTTGGTTTGTTGTTTGTGCTGTGTCATTTAAGCGGAACTAAGCTATGAAGCTTTCCACGGAGTCTGTGTGGAGAGTTCTTTTAGTTTCGCTGTTATTGGGCTAAGTTACTTTACTCTTGAGAGAGAGCTGAGAAGGCAATGGTCTAAAACCATGAGTAGCATTCCAATGTCTTAATTGGGTTGATTGCCGTTCGTGATTGCACGGTTTGGCTGCGTAAGCAAGAAGTGAAATGTGCTGTTTCTTTGTCCTTTTGACAATGCATGCCAAATGCTCGACGCAGCAACTACAATATTCTGCATAGGTGGCACTGCACATTGTATACTTATATGCATCTCCTGCATCCTACCTGCTGTTGCTGCTGGTGGTGCTGCTGTGCCGCCTCATGCAGTTCAACTGCGGCGGCCACCTCACGCTGTTCGTCCTCGCTGTATTTGGTGGCACAGTGATACAAGGCCAATGGCACGGTAACTGCGGTAACACTACCAGCGGCCTGAGCAGCTGTTGCGCTTGACGCCGTGCCTGCTCCGGTCTCCACATCGGCTAGACAGTAGCTGGTTGTACGAGTGTGTTCCTGTATAGCCAGCAATTTGTCATTAATACAATTTGGGCGCCAAAATATGCTTACCTTGGCAAAGCCATGTAGAAAATTGTGCTCATCTTGTATGTGCTTCCAAAATTGATCTTGCGTTTGCAGCTCCTCCTGGCATGTATGGCAGACTATCCAAAAACTATCGCCGGAGAGACAAAATTCGCCAAGTTTTGTATAGATTTTGTGATTTTTACTGAGAATGCGCGGAAAACCCATTGCGTTTAGCTTCTTTGGCGACGCTCTGCAGCCGTGGGTTGCGCTTTATTTTTAGTCAATTGTAGCACAACAACAACAAAAGTGACTTGTTTTTTATTTGCGCCGTTTTTTGTTTATTTTGTTGCTTCTTTTTGCTCTTTTGATGAGTGCGCCAGTGTGTACATATGGCGCGTAGCTTGTTATAAATTGACTGCAAGTGATGTGGCAACACCAAGCTCAACAACACTTTGCAACACTTGTCATTTGGCAGCGCTGGCAACGTTAGTGCTGTTTTTTTTTTTTTCAAATGTTGGCGCGTACAACTTCAAACATTTAATTAGTTGCAAATATTTTGTATTAGTAAAGCACAAAAATACTGCAAAGACAAAAAAAAATAAATAATTTAAATACATTTTTATTACAAACAATTTCCCCCATAAAGGCTAAAACTTCATAAAAAAAAACATATCCCAAAAAAGGATGCAGTTTTGACATTTCGTGCCATACGCAGCCCCCTTAGTCTACAAAAGTAGTAATAAACAAAAAAAATTTCAAAAATTTATTTTTTATTTTTTTTCAAATTTGTAATTACTTTATATAAACTTTTCAATTTTTTGCTATAATTTATTAGCCGGCTAGGTACGCAATTTTTTTTTTATTTAGTCTTACATTACGTTATCCGTCGAGAGGAAATTCGGGCCCAGGAAACAGCGTTTAATATGAAAAAAAACCAGCAAGCCACTTCGATAGAGGGAAATTTCTAGAAATATGTTTGTATAACCATAAAAATAAAATAATTTTAATAAATAAACATAATTTTTCAAAAACCATTTCCGAAAGCTAAAATGGAAGTTTCTCCATATCCCTCCACCACCATCACATCTGAGCTGTTAACAAAAAAATTGAATACTCTGTCAAAACAATGAAATACTTTCTAATTTTAGCTAATTTTAATAAAGGCCTATACGCAGCACGAAATATTTCGCACGGAATCGCAAAACTTCATATTAAAAAAGTCCCATTTGGGATATCCTATTTGGGATATTTTTTTTATATGAAGTTTTGCGACTCCGTGCGAAATATTTCGTGCCCTTAAGAAGAATTTAAAGATACAAAAAAATGTTGGCAACAAAACTGGTTCTATAAAAAAAACAAATACCTACTATTTTTCACAATGTAGCTCGTTTGAATAGAATTAAGAAATGTCGAAAATTAAAAAAAGGAAAATTAATGCAGGTTTATTGTGGGATTTTCGGATTGCCCCAGCTCACGTAACCAACGTAGTGATAGAAATAATTCTATAACAAGTACTGAGCGCCCGATATGCTTGGGGGGTTCCTTTTAGTGTGTTTTTCTCGTCCATCCATTTTATGTACATGGGTCTACGCAGAATGCAAAAAAATTTGGCACGGAATGACAAAACCGTATAAAAAAAAAACCCCATTTGGGATATCATATATAAAAATTGCTTGGTTTCAGAATTTTAAAAACGTTGACTTATAATCGAACGTACTTTGGAATATCCCATAATGTAGTGATTTAAATATACCTACAAAGAACACGGACAATTATGAAAAGCGTAAAATTTCAAAAGTGAATACTCTGTCTTTTAAAAATTTGGACCATAATTCTGCTATTTCGGTAAATATCGGGGAAGCGTCCGATTTGCTTGGCTACCTTTTTTTAGGTGTATTCTTCTGAACCATCCCATTCTATGCGCAACAAAAAAAAACGAAAAAGTGTGAAAATAGCAAAATGCTCTCCGCATTTTCACAAAAAATCCCCGTGTTGAATGTTAAACGGAGTAACAAGTTTGTAAAGCTTAAAGGCCTATACGCAGAATGCAAAAAAATGACAAAACCATATAACAAAAAAAATCCCATTTGGGATATCCCATTTAGTTCAGTGTAAAGTCAATATTCAATATTTTTATCTCACTTGGTAACAAAGTTACTCAAAAATTCTATTCTATATGCTCTCAGAATTTCCCCGAAAATTGCCCGTGTTGGTGGATATCCCCGGTATGACAAGTTTTTAAAGCTAAACAAGCTACAAAGTTTAAAGGGCCTAAAAAAAAAAAAACAGTCTAGTCAATAAACAAAAATCGAAAAAAAAACTATAAACTGCTTAATTCGATTTGACATCAAAAAACTATGGCTGGAAAGCCAATGTTCCGGCAGCACCACGTCATCTATCCAAGTCCACTAGTATACTAATTAAGGAACTGCTGTTAAATTAAATTCCATAAATATAAGTCAGCCTGAGGCACATTTTTAACATCTTAAAGATCTTCCAAAGATCAGTGTATGCGATTGGTTACCGGGTCTGGAGACAACCGCCGGTGTAAAAGGAAAGTCCATAACTAACGAATATCCATACGCAAGTGCCAAAAACATCACCTTTTAACATCACCAACGAATGGGTCTCAGCGACGACATGATCCAGGATCGGAATGCCTGCAGACAAACGCTGAGATCGCATACCCACACCTCAGGAGGAGCATAAGTGAATCCGAAAAGAGGTAAGCAAGGGTTTGGGAGAAAATAAGTCAGCCCAAAATCCCAAAAAAATCAGCTGTTTTTTTTTTTTAATATTGTAACATTTTTTTGACGTTTATTTTTTGTTTTATAATAGCTATTTAAGTTTATTTATTAAATGAATTTGGTATTTCATCTGTTACTTTGATGCAACAATTTTTGTAGAAAAAAAAAAAATAATTAACCATATATAATAAGAGGCGTAATAAAACAAATACTTCAGCGGTTTTAACTTAAAGGAAATGGTGAAAACAAATACAATTACATATTTTGAATTGTGTTTAACTAAATAAATAAGTATTCATGTGTTACATATACATATGTTAAATTAACTTAGGAGCTTGTTCTAGCCAAAAATCCTTAAAACGGATTACTGCATGCACACAAGTATATATATATACATATAAATAGTGCATAACATAAGCTTTTTTTTATGTTTTAAACATAATTACTCAACTCTTCATTTCTTTGTTGGGGGGTGTCTTATTTAAAGGATTATTTTCAATGTTTTTGGAAATACATGTGCAACTTGCTAGTTACAATGTTGCAGCTTACTTAGCACATAGATCATTTTTTTTTTTTTGTTTTGTTTTTTTTTTGTATAGCCAAATTGTTCATCTTATATTCATTCTCATTATCTTTAGCGTTAATATTAATTAATTACAGTTAAGAGTTTTTTTTTTCATATGTATATATATATATGGAATTTTGTACAAATTTATAATTAAAGTCAAGAAATTTCATTTCTTGCTTACATTTACAAATAAATACATATATATATATATATAGTACATATATATATAATCTACTGACTTTATGCTTAAGTATATTTGTAAATATTGCTACAAAAGAGCTTTAAAAGTATCCAGTCAGTTTAACACTCTAGCAAACCGCAAGTCTATACGTAGCAACAAGTTTACAACGATTGCGCATCGATCAATTTATCGCTGTGTTATCGATCAGTGCATATCATCGTATGTAAGTCTGTGCTCTTTCGTGCAATCTTTGCGTGAGCGCAACTTATTTGATTTTATATTTTGTGAACTATTTTTTGTAGTTTTGTTGACTTTCGTCACACTATGTTGTTACTGTTATTGTTGATTTAATATATATATATACATACATACATATATATAGCATATACATACATATGTATATAAATACATACATACATTCAGTTCTTCAAATTCTCATAAAATTTTTTTTTTTGTTTTTTTGTTTGCAAAAAATGCAATTTTTAAGCAGCGCTAGATTTTTTAAGCCTGTTACGGATTTGAATTTTTTTCTTTTTTTTTTTAATCAGACATGGTCTGCATCGAAATCCGGCACACGCCTAATTACATTTGTAATAGCTAACGCGCGAGTGGCATATAATGCCTAGAAATTGAATTACTTAAGCTACAAAAAAAAAACAGATTTTTAAAAAAAAAATATATATCTTAAACTAGTTGGTGATAGCGTTAAACAAAAATTAAATCATAAATAACTTTTTGCTTAGCTTAAAGTAGCATTTTGGATGCAAACAAGTGTTCCCGGGATTTTGTTTAAAACGCATCGCCCGCATACCAAGGATGCACCCAGGGTGCTGATGGTGGCGGCGTCGGTGGATATATGGTTGGCGATGGCTGTCCATGTGCCGGATGCGCAATATGATGTGCTCCATGCGCGCTCATATGATGATAGGGTGCTGAGAAGGCTGCTGCTGCCGCCGCTGCTGCTGCACCACTGCCATAGTAGCTAGCAGCGGCCAATGCAGCGGCCGTAGGTGAAGAGGAATTATTGGATGAGGCTGGCGATAGACTGGCTATGCCGGCGGCACAAATGCTATGACGTCTTTGTAGTATGGCGCGACGCTGCTGCTGCTGCTGTTCCGCAGCGGCCGCTACACGTGTGGCAGCGCTGTTGCCGCCACTGGCGGCATACTCTTGTGCGCGGCGTTGCTGGCGTTGATAGTTAAGCTGCTGCTGCTGTTCGGCTGCTGCGGCGGCGCTCCAGTCAAATGTACTTGCGGGCTGGCTGGCGTTGGCAGCGTGTGGTGCGCTAAGTGGCGGACTTAGCATATTGGCCGCTGCCTTGCCATACAAGTTGGCCAAATAGGCATGCTCTGCCTCGGCCATTTGCTGTGCAGCCGATTTGCTGCTGCTGCTGCTGCCGACCAGCTTATTATCCGTGTGCTGGCGTTTTTGGCCATGTGTAGTAGGCGGCGGCGGCGGCGGTGCTGCTGCTGCTTTCTGTTGACGTATAGCTGTTGCTTGTGTTTCGGCGTGATGTGCTGCATGTTGCGTACGCAGCACCAGGGGATGCGTTTGTGACTGTTGCTGCTGCTGCTGCTGTTGATGGTGCTGGTGCTGTTGGTGATTGTGAAGCTGACGTCCGTGCGCGGTGTCACTTGTATTTGGATTGTGGGAGTACAACATTTCATACGTGTTGCTGTTGTGTTGAGGTGGTGCTGGTGGTTGTGGTTGTTGTTGCTGTTGCTGTACCGTCTGCTGTTGTTGTGTTGCATAGTTGTGTTGTTGTTGCATGGGCGCTGGCGGTGGCGCCAAAGCAGTGCGACTATTTTGACTACTCTCAGTTATGTTGCTAATCTGCTGCTGCTGCTGTTTGTTATGTTGCTGTTGTTGTTGTTGTTTCTGCGTTGCTGTCTGTTGTGTATTATCTGTTGCTGTTGTTGTTGTTGGTGTTGTCGCTGTTACTGGTGTGGTTGTGGTTGTTACTGTTGTTCCAAATAAATGTTGTGCTCCCCAGCTTAATTCCTAGCTTGCGCGCGTGCGCTTTGCTGCCGGCTGCTCCGGATGACGTGTCATGAAGGTCAGCTGCGTCATATACTTAATGATGTCGCGCACCTGCACCAGCGGCATATTCTCGGTATACGAGCGATCGTGCTCCATCAATATTTGCACCTGACGTCTGCAAAGAAAGACCATATATTAATATTTGATGTACACCATGTAAAGTGAAAGCGGCAACTTAATCCTTAACTATAGTTGCAGAAGTTTCTCGGATGCAGAGTTTTTTGGGGGGGCGCACTAGCCAGACAGAAATTGATGCAAAGTGCAGAAAACATGCGCGATTTAGCGTAGAAGAGACAGAATTATGCATGCGACGGCGACCTGCTGCTGACTTGAGCATTGCCAGAATCATCCCGGCTTGTTTTGCGATAGGATTTGAGTCTATATCTGATCGTCCCATATATATGTATATAAAAAACTGTAGACTGTTTCTTAAAATTCACTATCTTTCTACCCACGCAAATCTTTAGCATTGTATAAAAAAAAAAAACCGACGTCCAAAAAACAGAGTTATGGCTTTCGATGTTGTTTGGCGGTCGCTGAATATGCATCCAAGCTTCAAAGACCTCTCTCTCTCTCTCTCTCTCAAAGTATTGAGATAACCTTCAAAATAGCCCCTAGCTTGCTCTGGCTTTTTGAGCTCGGATTCGGCTAAAAACCCAAAAAAGGTAGCCCTGCAACATGAGCCCTGTCACGTGTAAACTTCAGATCATCTTTCTTCCGCAACGCCCAGGAATATTCCATGGCAAACAAATCTCTCTCCCTCTCCCTCTCCCTCTCCCTCTCCCTCTCTCTCACTCTCTCGTTCTCTTAACAACTAGCTGCTAAAAATGGCTTCATATACTATAGTAAAAGTCGTATACCCAAGCAGAGTAATTATACCCACCGATTAGCCTTGTAGAGCTCCACACCGAGCGCCTCAATCAGTCGCTTGCAATGATCCAGCGGCACAGTTGGAAAAAAGTTCTTCTGAAACTCCGTCAATGTCATCAACTGCTCGGAATCATTGAACGCCTTCATATTGATACACGGCACCAGATTCTTATTCACGCACACCTTTTGCACCTTGTACGGATGCACATTCATATTGCTGGTAGGGATCTCGGGTATGACAGATAAACGTTGCGCACTCTCACTAGCCGCATGTGCCAGCGCCGCATGACGCTGCAAATGCAGTGAGGCGCTGTTTGCGGCATTGGAACCACCGCCACCACTGCTGCTGCGTCCATTCTGCTGCGCATGATGCGCTGCTACGGCGGCCATACGCTGATGTTGTGCTGCAGCTGCAGCGGCTTGTTGTTGTTGCTGCTGTTGCTGTTGTGCCGCCTGCTGTTGTTGCTGCTGCTGCTGCTGCTGTTGTTGCTGCGCCGCCTGCTGTTGCAAGTAGGCGGCTGAAGCGGCTTGCAATGACCTTCGGGATGAAGATAAATCAATTACTTCCGTGGGCGTAGTCGTATGGTTGTTGTTGTTGTTGTTATGTTGGGGTGTTGTTGTACTGTTACTACTATTGCTATTATATGGATGGCTGTGTGACTGACGATAATTGTTGGCATGATTAGTTTTATGTCGTGTGGCACTGCTGGCCAAGGATAACATGGCCAGTGGCAAAGTATTCGACTTGGTTGAGCAGATGACACTTTTCTGACGCGCTGAGCCACCACCGCCGCCGCCGCTGCTTGCGTTTTTGGCACTTAGTGCGCCAGCAGCGCCAACGCCGCTGCTGCTGCTGCTATTGCCCAGCGGCGAAGCAGTGGTGGAAGCGCTGGAACTGCAGCTACTAGAGGGTGAATGCAGAAAATGCAACGGCAGCTGCGGCGTTATGGTCACATTCGGATTGGAGGCCAGCGATAGCGTAGCCGAAGCATTGGCCGCTGCCGCATTAATGGCCGGCGAAATGGGCGGCGATATATAAGGCACAAAGGTTTGCGGGGCATTGGTTTGTATAAAAGTGGAGAGATCGGGATTGGCTAGCACTTTTTGTATGACAGCGCGCATTTCGTCAGTCATATTGAATTTCTTTTCGAAATCCTCCAGCGCTTGCGTGGAGTTCAGCAGTATGGTGGCATTATTGGAATTGCGCGGTTTTTTTGTGTGACTTAACTGTGACTCCGCTGCGGAGTTGCCAGCATCGGATATAAGCGGTGGCACATTGGGTTTGGTAAAGGTAACGCCAGCCGCAGCAGCAGCAGCACTAGCCGTCATGCTAGACGGCGCTGTTGGCAATGCGGCAGCTGAACTCTTATGACTCTTGGACTTGTTGGGATTATTATAGTCTAGCATGGTTATTAAATCCGTGTCCAGTGGTAGTGAGGGTAGTTGCGGAAATGTGGGAGGCGTTTGACCCATTGCTTTGGCAGCAGCGGCAGCATTGGCGCTCTTCATTTGCTGCGTAAAGAGCAAACGCTGGGCGGGAGTTAGCTGATTCCACAGCGCCAGATTGGTATAATCGGCGCGTGTGGAGGGCATATTAAAATTAAAGGGATTACTACCTAATAAGGCATGCATATTGGCAGCAACAACATTGGAGTTGTTGTTACTATTGTTGTTGTTGCTGCTGCTGCTGTTGCCTGTGCTGTTGTGAAGGGCGGGTGTGGCATGAGAGGGGGCATTACTAGAGGCAGTGGAGGCATTGGCCGTTTGTAGGGCATGATGATGACGTAGATGGTTTTGATTTGAGGAATTGTGATTATTCTGGTTATATGTGCTATTTTGGTGTCGTTGTTGTTGTTGTTGTTGTTGTTGTTGTTGTTGTTGTTGCTGTAGTTGTTGTGTCTGTTGTTGTTGTTGTTGTTGCACCAGAGATTGCTCGACATTTGACCTAGAAACATTATATATAATACATGAGAGTCGCATTTTCGCATTTTTACGCTAAGTTTTTTTTTTTTTTGTTGTAGTTTTTCGCGTTTTTCAAATTTTGTTTTACAATTTTTAAAACTTCAAAATTCCTGCAAAACTGCTTGTCCTACTTCAAAAAAAAATTACTCTGAACAATTTGGAATTGTTTCTAAAATTTGAGCTTTTTGAGCTTTTAATCTCTCTCTCTTTCTCTCGAATACAAACTTTAACGCTAGTTCTTGGTTATTTGCTTTGTTTTTTTTTTTTATATTATTATTATTTATGTAATGTGTGTATGTGATTTGTGAATATGCTTCTTTATTTTTTTTTCTTTTTTTTTGTTGTGTGTTTATGTTTGTGTCTATGTACATTTGTATACTACTATATTGGAAATTAACAGATTTTTCTAGCTCGTTTTCTAAAACTTTAATTATTGCACCTGCACACGCATTATATATAATGTATCTAGTTCTCCGCACTTTATATTAGCATGTGGATATGTATTGGTGTATATGTATTGTTGTTGTCGTTGTTTGGGGCGCTTTTAGTTAGCAAAACAAAAAAAAAACAAGAACATGGGCTCATGGTAGCAAAAATGAAGGTGGCGCCACCATTTAGTTGTTGCTGCTGCCATTTTTATGTTGTAGTTGTAGTTGTCGTAAGTCTTTTGTTTTTTATTTTCTTTTTGCTTGATTGCAGCAAAATGGTAGAAAAATATAACATTAGGGGTAGTCAGTACACAGCCATCATACATATGCATATATATATATATATATTTATTTTGTATATATAAACAATAGTTAACAAACAAGAAAAAAAAACCATAAGAGAACTTTATTTTTTATGCGAATTTATGTTTTTCAAAATATGTTGTAGTTTCTCAAATTTTTTTTCAAAAATTTTTTGTTTTTATAAAAAAAGATTTAAAAACATAGAAATTAGCATAAGTCAGACGAGTAGCAAGAAATGTTATATAGTAGCGGCTTGGGCGCTTTAAAGTGTTTTGTGACAAAGCAAACTACAGTAAAACCTAAACTTTTTGTACTCAAAACTTTGCAGCTTACTTTGAAAAACAAGTTAGTGAAATTAAGGCTTTTTTTTTTTATTCAAGGTCATGCTAAATACATAACGAAATTTTTAAGTTTCATGCACATAATCTAACTACAAAGATGGCGTACTAGTTACTATACTCTTCACTACTTCTATACTCTGTAAAATTTCGAAACTTTTTGAGAAAACTATTGGCAAAAAAAAAAAAGTTTTAATTTAGTACGTTACAGTAATGCAAAAATTTATTTAGATAAAAAATCTCCAAATTTTTAGTCAGCCTATACAAAGAACTATTTAACATTTTTTTTTTTTGTCTACAGGGGATCTACGTGCTGCACTTGCAAAAATTTCTTAATAAAACTTAGTTATATTATTTACTACGTGAAGAGTATACAAAATTTTATTTATGTTGTTGTTTATATGTACGTGTGCGAGTGTGTGTGTGTGTTTGTGTGAGTGTATGTACGTGTTTAAATGGATTAGTCAGCTTTAGCTACTTGGTAAAAGTTAGTTTGTAAGTTTTAAAAATTTTTCAATTTTTTTTTAATTATTTGTCATGTAATTTTTTAAACGGCGAGTTTTACTGCTAACACGCATTGCGCTAAATATAAAAATTAATCCCAAAACATTTTAGAACACATAAAAACGTCTTTCAGCCTTAATGCCAATTTTTTCAAGTTAATTTTTTGTAAGTGGAATTTTTTATGTAAATTAGTTTGAACTTGAGACGAAAGCTATTTAGGCAACACATATACATAATGTTTTGTAGTTGTGTGCGCATGTTGTATGTGTGTATGTATGTGTGTGAATAGTTTTTGTGGTTATTTTGAAAAACCTAATTAAAATTTCAGCAAACATTTTTTTTTTTTTAAGACTACAACAACAATAAGAAAAACATGGAAATTTACAAAGAAACCATAAAAAGGAAATTTAAAAAAAATATTTTTTATTTATTTTAAATAAAATGCGTGCACAAGCGCCAATTTCAGTGTATACTGCAGTCTGTTTTTTTTTTTTTTTTTTTTGTAAATGTATTTTTAAATATATATTTCAAATCAAGTCAAAATCAATTGGTGCATAGTAGAAGAGCTTTAAAAATAAAACAAATAAGTTGTTGCTTTCGTTTTTGTAGTACCCTAATGGCAAGAAATATTCAACTTAATTAGAGTGAAAAAAAAAGTAATTTATGTTTATATATAATAACAAAAATATAATAATTATTTTCAGAAAACCAAAAAAAAAAAAAAAAAACCAATTACAACAAAATTTGAAAAACACAATTTCTGCGCATTTTCGCCAATTTTTAACGAAAATACATCGTATGCATAGAAAATAAGCAAAAAAAAAAATACATACATAAATAAATCAAACATACATATGCGGCAAAAAGAAAGTAAGTACATAAATGCTTACAAACATTTTTGCACACATGTACATATGATAGATCGATAGGAATATTATTAATCGATTAATAAGTTATCACTTACATGTGATTGGCATTTTGTCCGGCCGCGGAGCGCACTAAGGGGGGTGGCGCATTGCCCTGACCGCTGTGACTGTTTACGGAGGACATGGAGATCGCAGTATTATTATAGGAATAAGGTTGGCGTCCGCTGCCGCTCAGCATAATGTTGTCTATGTGTCGGTACACTCCTCGATTGTTGGCGGCATGCGTTTGCGCTTGTTGTGCCTATACACATATGTGTGTTTTTAGTAAATGTTTGCGAGCGTGTAAAGAGAGAAACAAAAAAGAGAGATATAAATAAGAGAGGTGTCAGCAGCACACAAGGTAATTGAAAAGTGGTTTAGAAAACTCATAAAAGCAACAGGTTGCTTTTGTTGTTGTTGTTGTTGGCGGCGGCGGCGCTCTCACATACACACTCTCGCACACACACACACGCGTAGACGAGCGCCAAAGACGCCAAAAACAACTAACAAAGCGTAAAGCAAAGAAAAAAAACTATGGAGAGCAGAGCAGAGCGTGTGTGTGTGTTTGTGTGTATCTATGTATGACCTAGTTTCTGAGCTGCGGCTGCTGCTGGCGTTGCCAAACTGTTTATAAAGCAAAAAATCTGCTGGAAATCTACACACACGCACACACACACACACACAGATATAATACATGTTACAACAGTGGACATACAAATTGTGACATTCGACCGCGCTCCGAAAAACGCATCTGCACATTTCATTCGGATTCGTTTTAAAAAAAAACCGAATGTTCGGTGCTTCCAATTTCACCAAAACGAATTTTTTATTCGGTTTGAAACCGAACGTTTCATTGCAAGAGAAATTAAAACAAATTGGCAAAATAGGTTGAAAAGTGTACACATTTTAAAGTGAAATAACTTTTTAAATATTATTTGATATTCTTACATTGTATTTATGCGAATTTCAAGTTAAACATTTATTTGTATATAGTTAAAATTAATTTTTTTTTTGGAAGTAACCCAAAAAATAGCATGGACAACTCAAACCGAATTTTTATATGGTCCATGTCGTGCATAAAAAAAAGGTCCCCTGTAATAGGAATAACATAGTCGTGGATAAATAAAAAACCCTTTCTATAGGTAACAATTTTTTAAAAATTTTCCAAAAAGTTGGTCAAATATTTAAAATCATAGGCTGCGCCATCTCAACAAATTAATTTAGATAAATATACTAACGAAAAATATTTAGAAGTTATTCAATTAAAGAGTTTAAGGCTTTCCTGACAAGCCTTGTAAGATGGCGCGAAATCTGTCTACAGAGCTGACTGTTCATATTTGGTCAGAATTCCCTATTTTTAAGATCATCTTCTTTTTATCTTTATATTATCATTATTTTTCCAACAAGTGAATTTATTTATGCAATATATATGATTTTCTCAAGATAAATTTGAGTAACGTCACGGTATATTTCGCCCTATACTAGGGCTAATTAAAAAAAAACAGATAATAACTTTCCAAATTAACAAACATTATTGCGAATCATACTAAAAAGCAGAAGACTTGCCTACGTCGCAAAAATTTGTGATTTTTTAATCCAAGTCAAAAACCTACTAATATTTTTTGTAACGCAACGCCATGCTTGGATATTATTGTAATTTGTTGTAATTTGAAACTGCTACCTAATAGCAAAAAATATAGAACTAGGATCTATTTTATTGGCCAATAGCTATGTAACTATAAAAAAACGTATAAATTTAGCATTTTCTTTTTTTTTATGTCATATTTTGTCGTAAAAACGTAACGTTGCGCCATATTTTGAAATATGCTAAAACTTGCGTCTCAAACATTTGTTTATGCAAGTTTTATAATTATTGTCAAACTTGTTTTTAAATTTTCGAATCTAAAATTTTATCCTTCAAAGAAAATGTCAAAAATGTTTCTTTTTTTTTTTTTTTAATCTCTCTTGTTATATTGATGATACAACTTTTTGCATTTAAACGAGTTAACCCAAATTTTGATACATAACTTACATACGTTCATGAAAGCAGGTCAAGTTAAATTCCAATCTTTAGATTTTTCCCCAGGTCTTAACAGAACTTTCGAATTCTAACATTTCAAAAGCTAAGTTGTTAGTCCCTTTACATTTGCGTTTCTTAAGGGGTTATATATTTTATCAAAACTTTATAAAGACCGGACTACTAGAATATCTTGAAATACATTTTTTTAAGTACGTTTGCGGTGGGCAAGGTTTCTTACGAATTGAACTTTTTGCAGGAATTTTCATTTGGAACAAAAATCGATTTTTTCAGAAAATCCTTACCTTTGTCCATCAGGGTATAAGTGAAATATATTTACATATGAATCATTCTCACTGTAAGGGATGGATTATTGCAAAAAAGGTGCTTTCGCACGACAGCCAATTTTAGATATTTTAAAACCAGATATGGCAAGACGATTTTTAAAAACTGTTTTGCCTTTGCAACAAAAAATATATTGGAAAGCAGTTTAGACTAGAATACTTTCAACCCATTGAACTGACAAGGTATTTCTTAAAGGAGTTTGCACGTATACGAGGACAATGGTTTTTTTTGAGATAGGGAGATGAATCTGTTTTTTAAAGAAAATCCTTGAAATCAGTGGCTGATCCACGGGTGGTTTTCGGGTCAAGACCCATCCCCCCTCAAACCTTGAAAAATGGGTTGACAGTTTTTGGCAAACTCTGATATATATACACTTCGCAGTGAAAAACCACCCCTATGACCAAACCCTGGATCCGCACCTGTTTCAAATAATTATTTTTATTAGACTTACACAAGTCTGAATACCAAATTTTATGGCTGTACTTTAAGTATATACATATATATATATATATATACTATGAAACAACAAACTAGTACATTCAACTATACACCGATAAAAACGAAACAAGGGTTCCGGTTCTGGTCGACACCTCTTAAATATAATCTATACATGAATCTTTATACCGGTTGTAGTGATTATATCTTTTTCCCAAAACGATGGACAAATGGAGCATTTCAGCGAATCGGTTCTGCGGTTCTTCAAGAAAAAGTACAAACAGTCAAACACTTTTTTCTTAAACTTTAGGCGAAAATAGTGTAGGTGAAGACCGACACAGACCGAGTTTTATTGAAAATATTTTGCCGGCATATTCTTTCACAAAAAAATGTATCCATACAAAATTATGATTACGGATATGCATTCATGAGGTACCACCCCACTTCGAGGGCATTGCTGTGCATAGTATAATATTCATTTAATTTTTAGATTTAGAGTATACATTAAATGGATTTTTACAATCATTTGGTCTCTCAAAATTAATAATAATTATTCTTCATAGCTAAATTTTGCTATATTTTGTCCAACTCTCGATGTATGTAACGGACAGAAGGAGGCGTGGCAGACCCCAAGTCCTTTATACCAAAATGCTTATCATAACCTCGGGTAGCGATTGAGCCATGTCCGTCCGTCCGTCCGTCCGTCCGTCCGTATGAACGCCTAGATCTCAGAGACTATAAGAGCTAGAGACACGAAACTTTACCAGCTGGTGCGCATATTTCCTAAGCAGATGAAGTTTGTTGAATCATGTCAATATCTTCCCCCGTTCCCCCGCAGTAGAGTTTCGCGGTTTTTAGCCACACCGTTAAGTATTTTCACGTGAAATTTAAAAGATCGATGCGATGTAGCTACATGCATCTATGTGTAAAAAATGAACAAAATCGGACAAATACAACAGAAGTTATAGTCAAAAATGTGTAAATTTCACCACCCCTTGCCAATAAACTGCGTCAATATTTGACTCTACGCAATTATGGCTACAACTGACCTAGAATCACAATTTTTGGTAAGCCCATTCATGTGGCTCTAATGAACAAATCCACATCCAAATTTTATCGATGCGGCCCCCCCACCCCCCGCAATCCATTTACCGTGTTTTCTCCCACACCCCTCAACATACCAACTTGAAACTTACCCCGTATACTTTTAATAAATTCTTTGTTGTAACATTCGAGTTTCATCAAAATGGGTAAAAATTTAGGGAACTTATAGGTATAAATATCGATTTTCACCAAAAAAAAATAAATTCCAATTGGAAAGTTCTTAGATGGAATATGCAGGAAAAATTTTTTTGACACAAAAGGTACAGGGTATTCCACTGTCGGGCACCGCCTCGACTGTACCACATTTTTTTTTATTGCAAATACGCATTTTTTTATGCAAATAAAATACTATCTAAAATTTTAATACCTCAGATCAGAGGTTGAGAAATCTACTTACTAAGCTGCAAGCTATCACATAACTGGCCCAAACCCACCGGTACTGCTGCTATTGTTTGCTACCTTAAATACTCCTATTAAGTAGACCAGTTATTTTCTATTTATTCGTAACAACTGACTTTTATTAAAGTCTTATTATTTACTTTCTGCTGAGACGACTTCATGAACAATATTTAATAAAGTATAATTAAATTTGTTTAACTTCATTCCAAAGATTTTCTATAGACCAACAGCTAAAGCAAAAAGCTTATAACAATACATACAATGCAGCACCTGCTACTACTCACGAATACCCTCAATGAAAGTCTGACGTTTTCCCGACACGCTACTTTAACCCGCACTCACCCCTTACTCAAATAGGGCAACAACAAAACGCAAGAGAGAGGGTTGACGAAGGCTAGGTAAACGAGAAATAACAACAGCTTCATGCCAGCCTTGCTAAAAATAGCACAAGAGCGCGACGCTTCTGAGCGACGCACAAAATACACGTGCAAAAATAAAAGCACACACGCACACATGCTTCAACATGTGCGTGTATCGGCCGTACGCAAGAGAGCGGCAAAAAATGCATATTCCATGTGAACTTTGGCAACATTGGCGCTCTTGTGTGCGAATGCGTGTATGAAGAAAGCAGGAAATAATAAACAATAACAAAGGCGCATCTAAAGAATATATATATAAGAATAAATATACCAAATTGATGTCTATTGAAGAGAAACTTCATTGTAAGAAACCTAGATAACCCGAAAACCCAGGACACAAAATTGTAGTATCTTTTTTTAGAATTTCGCAGAATTTCAGTTTTTTGCAGCATTAACCTCGAATTTTGCAACACTAACTACTCAACTGTACAGCTAGAGAGTAGAAACCTCTGGTCGTTACAAACCCCTAGCTTTCTTAGCACACTCACATTGGAAGGTTTTTAAAATCATTTACGACTCAAGTTACGCACCAAGCCAATACATATTGGTAAATATTTACAAAAGTTATTAAGAATTAGATTGCAATTGGAAACTTTTTGCTACACTGTACACACAATCAAGTAGCATCTTTCCTCCCCGCCACTGGTGTCAAGCACCACTTTGAGTAACAGTCGCTGACGACCGCCTATGGTAACAATAACAAAAAGTTTTATTTAAAACAAATTAAACCACATTTTGTTTCTTTTTAAATCGCATAAAATAAGCTCCAGACCACGCATAAAGACTGATAGTATCAATTGATTGGTTACTTTCTTCTTCTTCTTCTTCTTCCTCTTTTACTCACCAACATTTGAGCGTGCAGTTGCGGCAAATTGTTTTGTCCGGACATCCAGCCGCTGCTGGCCAAAGCTTGAACCGTAGCCTGAGCGGCCAGCATGCGATTGTTGCCGCCCTGTGAGTTAAGCATTGCGGCTGAAGCTGCTGCAGCGGCTGCTTGTTGTGTATTAAATGCAGCTGCGGCAGCTGCAGCAGCCTGTGATGAAAATGCCGCACTTGCAGCACCATTGGCATTGGCTACCGCTGCGGCGCGATGCTTCATCAGTTGCTGTTGCGCTGCAGCGCTGACAGCTGAGGAATGCTGCTGAGTCTTTTGTGCACCAGTGCCGTTGTTGCCACTGGGTACGCCTACTTTGGGTGGTGGCGCCGAGGGCTGGCGCGTCCAGTTAACCGAATTGTTTACATTGGTGCGATTGCCCATAAGCAGATTGGAGTCAACCACCTTGCTGGGCCAGTAGTCTTCGAATTCGGTGCCATTTGGAAAGTAGCTCTTGATGTCGGTAAGTGATATCACTGCAACATTTTCACTGGAGAACAGTTCGTTACGTATGCCTTGTACTTTGCAGCAGAACTTTAGATAAGCCAAATCCCAGCCATTGAGCATTTCGGCCTTGGTCTTTAGATTCTCAGTCTCACCCTCGAAATAGAAGAGCGGCACCACCTGCTGATTGTTGCGCACGGTATACGGCACCACAGACTCCTTATTAATGCGTATAAAACCGCATTTCTCTGAGGGTGTCTTGCTGCCAGAGACCAGCTTACGATAGCATATATCCAGGAACTGATAGAATTTCGAAGCATCATTTAGGCGCACCACCAAATCCTTTTGTGTGAATATATCACGCCCAAATTCACCATCACAGTGCTTATGATTGATTTCAATAAACAGACGCGCCTCCGCATCTGTTATATAGTAGCTGCGTACGCAGGTGCAGCTGGAGTAAATGTCAGGATGTAGGCAATTCAAGTACTTGCCCAGCAGCTTTAGCTCAATCATGCGCACAGAGCAATACTTTTCCGACTGTCTGAATATATAAGGTATGGGAACCTTACCAAACTGCGCCCAGCCAAAATGACCCTTGATAGACTCTTCATCACAGGGTCCGGAGTTGGCCTTGCTGTTGTTCAGCGCACCCTTTTCATCGCTGTTTGTCAAAGCACCATTGGTGCGTCCGTTGGCAGCCGCCAGTGCCGGCACAACCTGCACCGTGCCATTGGGCAGTTTCTGATGCCGCGACAAATAGCTCATTATGTTCACCTGACCACTGCCATTGATTAGTGGCGGCTGCATGCCACCGCCGCCACCATTGGCATGATGCATTGCCGCCTGCCGGCTAGCTTGCTGTGCCGCTTGTTGCTTCTGCTGCTCTTTCATTTTGGCGGCAAGCTCATTAATTTCCGGATCATCGGCACGCTCCTGTTTAATAGGCGGCCCCAAAGGGCTGCCCAAGTTATTGCCATGCAGCGGCAGTGACTGGCCATTGGCATCGATAACGCTGGTGATCATCACATCATCATTTGCTACACTGTTGCTGGACATTTTTTGTTTTGTTTTGTACGTCGTTTTGCTTTGTGGCGCCGCTTCGGCAGCATCAACAAACGCACACGCGCCTTTTTTGTTAGCGTCGGCTTTGTCTTTTGCCTCTCTCTTTAATAACTCTTCTCGTTTGAGTTGTGCAATTTCGACCAATATACTGGTGCGGCTGCTGTTGATCAAATTTGATGCATTTTGTCGCTGCTAAGAAGAATGTAAATAATTTCATAATTAGACATGCATACGAACACTTCAATAAAAAAAAACAACAAAAACATATATGTATATTTAACAATAAAAAGAAGAATCGTCAAAAATATTCACATTCACGCAGCGTTTCATGTTTCTTGCTCTCTCCGCCATTTTTGTGCTCACAGAGCGTTTTTTTCTTTCTTGATTGTTGACACAGATGGGGCAACACTGGCCGCACGATGGCCTGCAATAGATGCGCGCTCACTCGCACTCACTTGCATACGGCATGCGTCTGTATTAGTACAACGTGCTGCTTGTTTGTGTTGTTGTTGTTGTTGTTGTTTTTACAATTATCTTGCTATTTCTTTCGCGCGCACCTTTTGTTGTTGTTTGCGGTTTTTTTTTTCTTATTACTTTGCAAAATTTTCTTCAAAATTTCATTTAATGAAAAACTGAACGAATCAAAGCACACGGCAAAAAAAAATAAAACAAAACTTTATCTTATGATTTTTTTTTTTTTTTTTTTTTTTTTGAACACTTACAATATTTAGTATGTTATCATGACAACGTGCTAGACACAAATTCACTTTTTTGTTTTAAATAGCTGACGGCGACTTTGCTTTTGTTTAACGCATATACACATGTATGTATATATTATTTATGTGCATAAATATTTTATTAAATTTTCTCTTTTGTATTTTATTATATATATGTTACACATCGTCGACGCGACGCGGCAGCGACGACGCTCAAAACGCTACTTTTATACGCGCTACTTCTTTCCGTGATGCGACGACGTCCTCCCGCCGTTAAAGTTGATGATTGAGTGAACGACACAACAAACAACAGTGTGTGTTCAACCGGCTAACATATGTTATGCTTAACATTTGTATTTAACAGCGCTGTATAGCGCAGCTGCTCGCACTTACGCTACGCTCATCTGGCTATCGCATACTAAGCGCTTGCATTAGCGTAACAGCCGCTCTCGCAAGCAATTGCGCTCTTGTTGTGCTCTGGCAGCGTTTTTAAAAGCAGAATAGAAAAGCGCAATGGTAGTAGTGTAAAGACGAAGACGCAGGCGGTGGCGTCAACAAAGTCAACGTCGTGGACGCGACGACGGTGGGGTACTGCCAATAAACCAGTTTTATGTACATACTATATACACACATACCTATGTGTGCATGTACACTGGCATATAAGGTATGTGCAAACATATGTGAGTATGTGATCCTATGCGATCGTTATTACAAAAATCAGTTTAATTAGATACATACATACATAGTATATACAGGCTTTGGTACATACATAAGCCAAAATGAACAACGCATACATACTAATGCTAACACGCTGGCTTCAACGCAAGCAGCACAGCAGCTTTGTATTAAAGCGTTGAAGACATACATACATACATACATACATATGTTCATAGATGAGAAAAGAAAAACAAAATATATAAAATATACATACATACATACATATGTAGATACACACTAACATAGATAGGAGAACGCTAGCAAAACAGACGCCGCTATTGCGATGACGCCGCCGACGACGTCGCTGCCACGAACATGTTACGAACATTGCCGAATTGGAGGACCGTTGTCGATTCATGTTGCCTTTGTTGTTGTTGGCATTGCTATTGCGCGACCACCAATGCACACCTTGCAACCCCCTGGTGCACTTCTATCGACTAGCCAACTGCCAATTGACAGTGGAGCATGTTTGATTTGCATCATGCAACTTAGACCGCTGGCAGAAAGGGCGTTATAGCGAAAGGACTATCAATTATACATTATACCTAAATCCACTCGGTTTCAATAATTACTAGCGGGCTGCGAAAATGTTGTCAGCAAAGCTAACAAGTGCTAATTGCCAGCCCTGTTCCCGTCTTCAGTTATGGGCAGGAATGTGCTTTGCAAAATTTTCTTCTCTTTACGCGTTGTTAGTAACTACTACAACGACAAACTGTTGACGAAAGTGGCTTAGTCAAGCGAATGACCATGTCCAGCGGCTCGCATGAAGAAAGCTTTTCAATGCGAAGGAACCAGTGGATGGCGTTGACGACTAAGGAACTGTGCTATCTCTCACGAGTGGGAATAGTTACCAGCGATGGGCACGAAATTTTCGTGAAATTTCAGCAGCGTTGCCTACGATCTGCATGTGCGTCTGGCTGGCACCATTTGCAAAAAAAAAAACGGAGTGAGCAACGCGAGTAAATTAGCCACCACTCAAAAAAGTACTAATTTTACCTCCTTTTGCCTTTAAACTTCATCAATATTTGACTATTCAATTCAATTCAATTCAATTTATTTCAAGGTTTTAATTTTTAATATTTACAGTTAACGTGAATTCTAATATAGAAATTAAAGAGTTCAGGTTCTAATAACCTTTTCTACTTAGTTATAATATTATGACTTCAAAAAATGTACAATGATAGGATTTTGATTACAAGATTGTGGAAAAAATTCAAAAAACCAACTGAAGAGATTAATCAATATTTGACTATACCTATGTAATTAAAGCAACTCGATTATTTTTGCACTAAAATCCCATTTTTTGAAACATCTTTTCAATATTTCGTGTGTTTACCTTTAGCGTCATACAACGCAAGTATTCGACGTGGTAGACTGTCATACAGTGCTTTTATTTGGAAGTGAGAGATGTTTTCCCAAGCCGCCCTGATGGCCACCTTAAGTTCGTCCTTTTTGTTGTATTGTCGGCATATTGTCCCCAAACATTTTCGATTATGTTCATATCTGGTGATTTCGAAGGCCAATTGTTGAAAATATGGATTCCATTTTTACGAAAAAAGGCTGTTGTCGATCTGGCCGCATGAATCAGTACACTGTCTTGATGAAATTTCCAGTCCATACCAGCGCCCTCAAAGCGATGTGCAGGAAAATAGGGTCGCATCATTTGCTGATATTCCTCCGCATTCAATTTTGTGGAAATTAATGATAATAGCGTCTTATTGAGGTACCCAATGGCACCCCAAACCATAACCGATCCATCGGCAGATTGGCGCGAAAACAATGTTTTTGGTTCGTTACGCAAATCGTGCCAATAGTAAGAAAATCCTTCTGTGCCATTCAAATTAAACTTTTTTACGTCCGACAAAATAATTTTTTGCCATTGCTTTGTCCAACGCAGGTGGTCCAAGGCGAATTTCTGACGAGCTGCTATATTGTCTTTTGACACCATTATCTTGGGGTTATTTTTTTTGTATTTCAAGAGTTTAGATCCGCTTAAAATTTGTTGGGCACGGCGAACACCAACGGGTACATCATTTTCACTTCTTAATTGGATAGCAAACTTAAAACTGTTGGCAGCACTTTGGATTAAACGACGCTTTTGGCCAATTATGATCATCGATGGTCGGCCAGTTATGCAATTTTTGGCATAATTTTGGAGATTTCCTACAAAATTTCTAACCACATCTTTGCCGCGACGAATTTCCTTTGCTATTAGACGATTTGACATTTTATTACAATCTTTTACTGTGGAAATTATGGCTTTTTCGGCCTCTATAAATAGTTTAAGGGGACCCATGGTAAATTGATCGAATTTCGTATGACAACTGCGTTATAGATATTATGAAATGGCACTTACAGACTCGAGAAGGTGCATAACGGTGAAACAGACTAAAACAAAACACAAAAATTTAAACCTCATTGGTTTTCGCGTAGAAAACGTCAAGTGGCTTTAACCTTATTTCGCACCAAAAAATCGCAAAAAATCAAAAAAACGTAAAAACAAAATGTTTAATAATGAATATTTTGAAATTTTTTTTATATATATACGTTAAAATAGTTACTAAATAAGTATGTAAAAAGACGTTCAAAAATATTTGCAACTTTTCGAGTTTTATTGAAAAAAGCAAGTGGCTTTAACCTTTTTTCGCGTAACGTACATATACATATGTATATTTACAGTTTGTTACCAAAAATTATTGTGTTTTTTTTTTACCAAAGTACGTAGTTTGATATCATAACATAACTTATGTTCAATTAAAAATAAATAAATTATTATACAGTATATACATACATATGTGTGTATGTATGTATGTATATTTACAGTTAAGAAAAAGAATTACTTTTGCAATCCAAAAACACAATTTTTGCTCATTTTTATTAGAAAGCAGACAATAAATATCTAAAAGCTTGAAAAAGTGTAAAGCAGTACTAAGCTCTGAAGTTATTTGTTAGACTTCTAGGATCATCAACAAATCAATTTAGCTTAATCTGTAACACTACCAAAATAAACTCTGCCATAATATTTTGATTATTTCATTTCTAATAGTATGATAACACGAACCACTGTGCTTGCACAGCTTAAGCTATGTACAAGCATGTATGCGTGTGAGAATTGTGTGTGTGTGTTTATTGTTGTTGCAAAGGAGACGACATCGATGGCTACTACAACAACATCGTACCCTGTTGTCAGTGTTTGTTGTTGTTGCTGCTGCTTAAAGCGTGGGTCAAAAGACTGTGTGTGTGTGTGTGTGTGTGTTTGTGTGTGTTTGTGTCAGTGGCCCCAACTGTTGGAGCAAGCGCAAGGTGCAGGGCCATCTCTATTTTTGGCAGTGTTACCACACTCATCAACCATCCTTCTGGAAACCCTTGTTCAAAAGTCTACATTGGTGTTGGCAGCAGCGCAGCTAGTCTGCTGTTTGAGTGTGTGCATCTATGTATGTGTCTGTGTGTATCTGAAAGAAGTTTCGTTTTTCGCGCTGTACTCTGTACTCAAGAAAGGCCCCGTTTCAGCCGGCTGACAGCAGAAGTGGCTTCCATAGCAGGCCGAAACGATACGACTATGACGCTTGCACGTGCACGAACATGCTTCGTGTGTGTCTGTTTCATTTTTTTTCGGTTGTCGGGCCTCTTCTCACGACAATGGCCACGATGCCGCCTGCTGCTGTTACCCGCATTGCAAAGCGGCATGTCTACGTACATAGAGTATGTATGTATATGTACAGTGGCACACAGCTTATTTTAAAGCAGCATGTTCTTATATTTCTATACACTGTAGCTTTCAAACCAGTTGGTATTGAAAACCAAAACATGTGGCGTTGGCCACTTTCTGACTAGAAAGACCATAAAAGCTAGCGAGACCACTAATTACCAAAAGATGTGCATTATCAGTACGCACGTAAGGTCACTCGATTCGCGATATTGTTTTGCCATTTCAAGCCAAAATATTAAAGTTATCCATTCGGTGGAAATTTTCGAAAGACATACATACGTAATAATGCAGCAATTTTGGAACGCCAATTGTAAGTATAAACACCAACAAAACTCCACTTTCTGTTTATTACAATTTTTCTTCTAATGTCCCTTTTTATTTAAGGCACCTCATTTTTAGCAAAAACTTTCATAAGCAATAACAAACGTTCATACTATAATTGCCACAGATTAATCATAATTTTGAAAAAATTCCGTTCAATTTGTAAACAATTGCGCAAAATTTTAAAATGATCACCAGAGACGAAATTTTGTTAAAAATGCAGATTGTCGATAATTTGACAAATCCAAAAATGGAGTAGAGATAGATATGTAGATAATTAAGTAATTTAAAATGTTCTATGAAGCACTGTAGTGTCTACTTATTATCAGTCAGAAATAACACTGTGATTTCAATTATTATCTTTCTCGATCGCTGTGGGGTAGGCCTCGGCAAAATTTTTGTAGCGCAGGTAAAAATTAACCAAAATATGATTATTTGAAGACGTTTGAGTCAGAGATGTTTTCATATTATAACATAGTCCGCATTTTTATGAATTATTCTTCAGTTTCGGGACTAAAGTGGGTCACTTGAAATTATCAAATGGGTCACTCGTTGAGCCCGCGAGTCCAAGGCTGCTGACCCCTGGTGTAGGGTTTTGAAATGAAAAGTTCGCATTGCATAAAATAAGCTGTAAGCCACTGTACTATGTACTTGTATGTCAGCTGTATTTGCAATGCTCTTTTTTGTTGTTGTTGTTGCTGCTGCTGCTGTTTCTTCTTCGTCTTCTTCTTCTGCATAACCTGCACATTCCCAAAATATGGACACACTTACAACGACGAATGTCGTAATTAACTTTAAAGCCCAAAAGCACACGCCCATACATACATACATACATACATACATACGCCACAGACACCCACTCGCCCGTCGCTTAAGGTCCGTTCTCTCATTTTCTCTGGCTCTCTATTTATGGTGCTCTATGTGTTTGTAAGCTTGGCTTTTCTTTTTTCGTAGTCGCTGGGTTTAAATTTAGCCAAGGTGCTGCATATATTAGTGTGTGTGGGACTTAATTTCTGAACGCTCTGCTTATTAGTCAGCTGTGTGGGCCTTTCCCTCATATACATACATATGTATGTACATACATATATACTTGTACATACTGAGCAAACTCATGGTGCTTTCCCCGCAGCTTAGAAGTACACATCGATATGTACATATATATACATACATACTCAAAGTTGCATGCATATACATACAATACATATTTGTATGTGACCATGTATGTATGTATGTATGTATACGGGTTCGTTGTAGTTTGAGTAATCGGCAGCACTCTCAGCAGCAGAGCACGCACAGCGTGCGACGTCGAGGCTAGCAGAGAGAGGCCCCGTTTCGTTAACACTTGGCTATGCCAAAAGTCACACACACACACATACTCACGCTTACGATGTTGCTGTTTGTACATACATACATACTTATGTATGTATGTATGTATTTATCTATAATGTATACAGCTGTTTTTTCCTAGAATTACTTCTGAGCGATCTGATTGAAATCGGTAATAATAGGGAAGATTCCGCTCTAGCTGTTACTCGAAACTTTTGTTTCTCGTGTTTTTAAATACTCTTCCATAAATTGCATTGAGAATAATAACCTTACATTAACAATAATATATGTACATATGTATGTATTGATCCAATATAATAAATTATGGATTTGTAACAACCGAAGCGTTTCTAGCTTTTAGAAAAACGAAGCAACGCTAAGTTAAAAAAAAAATAATAAATGTACTAGGCCGATCGGTCCTATGGGTGCTATGAAAAATTCAACCGATTTCGATCAAATTTGGTACAGAACTTAATAACTCTAAAAAAACTTTCGAATGCCAAATTTCGTTACGATATCTTTAAAAAAGACATCGTAATAGGCTGGCAAAAGGGCTCCCAAATGAAAATCCTATAAAAAGGCTTAAAAAAGAAGTTTTAAAAATCTGCTCCAACAAGCGCCGAACTGAAAGAAAACGAAAAGAAGACCGACAGAAAAGCGGACCAAATGATGGCCTCCTGATTGACAGGACTCCTTAACACTCCTAAGACATCTCTAAATAAACAAGCTGGATTGGCGATCATAAAATAAGAAACCTGCAATTCATAAAAATATATGTATTTTTGATAATTTTGCAAAATAAACACAAAAAAAAAAAAAAAAAAAAAAAAAAGGGTATTTACTTCTTTATATATTCCGAGTCTAATCGATAGATTATTCAATTATCTACAGTTTAGTAAAAAAATAATCAAAATCAGTTTAGTACAGCCAGAGATATTTGCTTTTAAGTAGACACACTTTTTTTTTAGTTTCGAAAAGTGTTTTTTTCGAAATATCTCGAAATCCGTTCCATGAAAAAATGTTTGGACTTCATTTTCGGATTTAGCGTGCTATTTTACTACGGATACATTTTGCTGTAAACTAGTGTAATTAATCAACTTCAGTCTTTTTCTTTAAACAACCTAACATCCCTCTTATTTCCAGGCACCCACTCTGTCATCAATTTTTTTAAATATATTTTTTGCGAAATTGTTTATAAATTAAAAAAAAATCAAGTGAGCCGTGATTTTGCGACTAATATACTTATAACCTAATATTTAATTTCCACAGTGTTCATCTAATTTTGAGACATTAAATGAGTCTTCTTATAGATTTTGGTGACTAAAGCTTCTGTAGATCGTTTTACGCGAATTTCGGGGCATAACTCGCAAAGTTTTCAACCGATTTTAACAATTGTTAAAAAATTGTTGTTTATTGTTGCTCGTAAAATGTGAGAGTAAATCGCAAAAATTGGTTTGGTATAAAGGGCGGGAATACTAAAAAGCTAAAACTAGACCCATAAGGGTGGATTTCGCCTAATCGATTTCTTTTGCCTTCCTCATAATTTTGATATAAAGGCTGTAAGGTCATACTCGTTTTCTTTTTGAAATAAGGCATAATACATTGCAATTCTTAAACAACGTAGTATTTGAAATACTTGTAGATTAATAGTATGTACATATGTATGTATATAAATATAATCGATTTGGGGAGTTTTCCACAGTGATTCATTTAATTGATTTGAAGAAACAATACGGCGATATAAAAACAGATTCAAAAAAAAAAAAAAAAACGACAGCTGTCTTTGGTTATTAGCATATACTATGTATGTACATATGTACAACAGTGGTGTACATAGCTTTATGCGTTGGGGGTATATGACTGGAAATTTCATAAGTCTATCGAGCATATGATAAGCTATATTAAAAAAAAAAATTCAACAGCTGAAACGCGTATACTATATAAATATACATATGCTAATATTACACGGTTTACGCCCTTGGTCTTACGTAAAGCCAGTGTTGGAAAAGAAGTTGCAAATTTTTCTTTATACAGTGCTTACGATAGCAAGAAAATGTTGATATGTAAATCTTAACAGTCAAGTTGGGCTGAATTGCTTCCTTAGTTACCCCCTGTCTATACGCCACTGATGTACAGTGTATGGAAAGTTTTAAGCTATACGATAATGAAATAAGTATTAGAATGATAGAGTAATAAAGAAAGAGAACTGAAACGGAAAGATGAAAAAGTAATTAGAAAGTTGTCATAAAATCAAAATTGATTTTTATACATATGTCTAAATTGTTGCCAAACGTGATCAAAAAATTTACATAATATTTTTCTTTATAGTACATATACTTTTTGTGCGCTTTGGGCACTAAAGGCGACAGCATTTACCAATACTGCACTTTTAGAAACAACAGCGCAGCTTTGTTTGCTTTTAAGCTTTTAAGACAGATTTAATTCTTTTATTTTTTAATTAATTTTTAATTAGAAAATTATTTCTAAATCATTTTTTTTTAATTCCGTTGCTTTCATCCTGTATCTATACGCAACACACACACACACGCACACAGACGCGTGTGAATATAATGAACCGCTACCTAAGCCGTTTGGCGTTGTTTCTCTGCTCTTTCTTTTGCGCTTCTATACTCTCTGCGCTCTCTCTTTCTCACTCTATTGCTGCGGCATTATCAACGTAGCGCATCTTTGCTTATCTTCTTTGTTGCTTTCATTGTAATCTATGCAAATAGTTTGGCCTATTACAACAGCAACAACAACACGTGCTTATTAAGTTCGCAAACACACAAATACATGCATACGTATGTACAGTCAGATTAAAAATTATGCGCACACCTCAAATGCTAGCAACTAACTAGAACTTTACAGAAGTTTATTTAATGGCAAAGGATTGACCCCAAAGAAACCAAAAAAATTGCTACAAAGTGGGTCTCTACTAAAATTTACAAAAAATTTTTCTAATGAAATATCTTAGTAATATACTTTTTTTAAGAAAAGCTTATACACCATAGTATATTCAATTTGAGGTAGAAGCGACTAGGCCTTAAGCTAAAAAATATATTTATTTTAAGTTCCGAATAATAAAAACAGTTAGGAATTAAAATGTCCCTCACCATCGCAGGGGTTAGGTAAAGCGTATACATACAATTTTTTATTTTTTGATTATTTCACACATTCAGTTCCGTTGGTATTTTTCGCGTCCATCTTTTCGGTTGTAGCTGCACACAATTTTTTTTTTTTTTGACTTTTCCTACAACTATGTATGTATGTATATGCTTGTATAAATTTGAAAAGTGTCTTGAGACCTCTTGGTAAAAGAGGAAAGTAGTGTTAAGCTCAAAAATTTTAAAATGTCCGTATAATTTCTGGTCTCACTGTAAATGCATTGGCACTAATACAAACACACACTTTGCCAGTTGCCAGCTCGCTATGCACTTTCATTCGTTCGTTCTTGCATGCATATCGTCGTTGGGCGCTCTCTTGCTCTTACTCATTCCCGCTCTCTCTGTTTGTCTCGCACTTTTGTATCGTCGCATCAGCCGGGGCCTCGTTCGTTTTGCGTACCTCGTACCTCAACCTAACACATAAGCACATCTTGCCCTACCACCCCTTGGCAGAGTCCATCGCATGAAATTAAAACCCAATGTACCTTGTACCCTTCACTGTAATTTGTTTTAGCTGTAAATTTCAAATGTGAATCTGATTAGGTAATTGGCAGCAACTATTGTACTTATGTACACAGAGAGAAACACAGCTGATCAGAAATTAGTATAATCCATAGATAAAGCGCGAGACTATAATTTCACGTTGATACCAGATATGTAAGTACATATGTATGTATGTATGTATGTATGTGTATATGGAACTATTAAAGATTTAATAAAAATTCAAGTTTGGTTTTAAAAATTTAAGCCTATTAGATCTGAGATCAAGTGTGTAAATGATTAAAATAAATGTGATAAATTTTGTTTTTATTTATTAAATTAAATATATTATATAATAATTTCGACGAATGTGGTAAATCGTGGAATGAAATAAAGATGGAAATGCTTTATTGAGGCCCTATGCTTCAGTGGGAGAAGGAAATGATGATGATGATATAATAATGTACTTAAGAAACTAGAGTACTAGCAATAGTGGCCTAAGACTCGCAAATTTTGTTTTTATTTTAAGTATTTGACTTACATATATTAATTTTTTTGACTCGATTTGAACATTTTTTTTAACAATTGATTTAATTATCTTCTCTGGAAATAAGTTCCACTTTCGACTACTTACCTAATTTGAGATTTTCTCAGTGCAAATTCAACTTGGTTTGAAGTTTCTGTTTTCGCATTTTTCTCAGGCATTTCGCTCTGTGTAGGCAACACGCTACTGTTGGGTAAACAATAAATATTTAAATTTCCAGATTAGCAACGGTTTAATTGCTAATAGACATTTAAAATTAGTATGTCTTCGGTTTTTGAAAAAGAAAAATATGTATGTATATATTTTTATGTTTTCCAAAGAGAGAGAAATTTCAAATCCTACAGATTTTGTAGCTTCAACATTTGCCGAGATTTAATATTGTTTTCCTGTAATAGAGTTAGTCGTAACTTTTGCACCCTTAAAATCAAAATATTGGGTAAAAATACTAGTTGCCGTCTCCAAGGTTGGCATATCAGGTGCAGAACAAACTTGGGAAATCTTGTACCGTTTCTTAATAATATATTTTATTTTATTTATTACAATAAAAAATAGAGCAAACAGACAATAATTATGTGTAATTGAAGTCTACTATTATTTTCGTTGGTTTCTTCAATATCGCAAATTAGAAATTTTCCAAATAATGAGCATATAAGCTTTATTAGTTAAGAAGATTAATCTTAAAACCAGCCTGAAAGCCTTAGTTGCTGTGGCTTAATCTATCTTAATTATAATATATTAATAATAATATAACTAATATATATAGTTAAGCAGTTAGCAGAAATATGAGGCAGTTTTAATATGCCAACATGAACAAAGTGACAAATCCCTAAAAGCGCCCTTCTGAACTTTACACGCCGAAGAAAGAAATTTATTAAAAAAAAAAAATCTTTAATAGTAATGAATAATTTGATGCATTTTGCAGTGTATGCCAAAGTCGTTAGAGTCGTTCGTTACTTAAGCATTGTACGAACTTCTGACCCAAGCAAACAAGAACAAAAACAATAGCAACAAGACGGCAATGACGATAAAAAAAAAAGTAGAAAAAGAAAAACGCGAAAAAAAAAACAAATAAGAAATCATAAAGTAAAACCGAACAGCGCGCAAAACGTTTAGTACGGGGGAGTGGGTGATATTGGTAGCTGATGTTGGTTCGGGTTAGGGTTTGGTTAGTCAGTTCAGCTCAGTGGGTTCGTTCGTTGTTGGGTTGTTTGGCATTTGCTGTTTAGGAGGGGGGCGCAACGCCGCTGCCGACGTCAGCAGCGGCAGCGGCTAGTCAGCCAGCCCGCCCAATGTACTACTAAAGTCGTCATCAAACTTCGGAATATCCGCACGAATGGTCGTCCGGTCGTTCGGTCTGCCGGGCATATGGGCATGGCAGGCAATGGCATGGTCTTCTTCTTCTTCTTCCAAATTACTTGCACACACACACATACAACAGAGATTGGCTCATTCACACACACACGCGCATTGCTGCTGCCACGCAACACCAACACGCCATCATTTTGGGCTATACGTGAGAGAGTGAGTGAGTGTGTGTGTGTGTGTGTGTGTGTATTTGGTGTTTCTTTTTTTTGTTTCTCTTTCTCTTCTTCTTTTTTTGTTTTTGTTCGTCGCGCGCGCTCGTTTGCTGTCGGCTGCGCCGTTGCGCATATTTAAGCGTGTTGCATAGTCTCTTGCGAGGCCCTTGCCAGCCACAGAAGCAGCGCAAAGGCAAAGCGAGGCAACGACGACGCGTCAGTCATTCAAGCACACACACACACACATCGACACCGACGCACACACATACACACACCGACGATGACGATGCCCCCTTTGTTTCCCTTCTGACAGTACCCGACAGCCGACAGCTGTAGCCCCGTTCGTTACTGAGAAGAGCGCGTCGGCAGCAACAGCAACAGCAACACACAAATTCAATTGGCCTCAATAATGAATTAACAAAAAAAAAAAAAAAAAAAAAAAAGAAGGCAGCAACAACAACAACAAGCAACGAGCGTAACGTGCGAAAAGTAGCTAGAGAGAGGTTGAACGAACGAACGGTTGGGAAAGCGGGCAGCGGTAAACACAGAAAGAGTAAGAGCAAGCGAGCGACAGAGAAAATATGCACAAAAGATAAGCAGAAAAGTCGTGTAAATTTCTGTTGATTTCTTCTTCTTCTTATTTAAACATACAAACACGCGTACATACATACATACATACGTATTTATGTATGTTTGTGTGTGTGTGTGTGTGTGCGTATGCATATGTATGTACATACAAATTTTATTTAATGAATTTTCTCATATTTCATGTTGTATAGCTAACAAAAAATTTGGCGTCTTATGTGAGTGTTTTTGTTTTACAGTTACGAGCTTCTCAGCTGTTAAATTAGTATTTATATATGTATGTATGTACATATATGTATATATTTATATATAGATAAGTATATACATATATACATATGTACATATGTATGTATATGCATGTATAGTAGGTATGCACAGTGGCTCACAGCTTATATTTTTCAGTGCATCATTATTATTTATTATTATTATTTAATTTTAATTTAATATTTTAAAGAATACATAATACATAAACGTTCGATTAGTGAAAATAGATAAAATACATAAATAAGGGAACGTAGCCATACTACGTGACCCGTTCAGAGGGGGAAAGTGGTCTTCAAAATACCACGCTTGGTCAATGATCCCGGCAGGGTTTAGGCTTTCGTCACGTAGTCAATATTCTAGGAAAATCTCGCGTTTTTTTTATTTTTTTATTATTATTATTTTATTTATACTTATTCTGTTTGCAAAAAATTATTTAAAATCATACTTACGAATGACTAGAGGGAAGGGGGGGAGCGTACAAATTGGGTCACGTAGTATGGGTATGCTGCATAAGTTCCAAGACGATGTTTTCTAGATTCAGTGTATCTCATCATAAATGATGTATTAAAAACACGTTTTCGGGATAATTTTTCGCTACCATTCAAGCCTAAAAGTGAAAGGTTTTTGAATACTCTAGCCTAGATTCAGTAAAAGCTTGCGCTATTTCTTCCACATTCCTATAATCTTAGAAGTTTTTGGTATGATTTTTATAGCAAAGTTTGCTTCATTTAAGCGCAAGTCTAACTATGTAAGTATGTACATACTTATGTAATTATTTATGTATTTGCGCTTTATTTTTGCTTTAGTTTTACGATCTAAACTTATCTTAAATTTTAAGCTGGCTTACAAGTCGTACATAGAGCCTTGAATTTGGGAGTATGCGCTGCATAAAATAAGCTGTGGGCCACTGTACATAACTAGATACATACATTTGTATGTATGTATGTACATATGTATATAACGTACATACATATATGAATGTATGTATATGAACTGTTATTGCGCTGGCGCTGCTGCGGCGGCGGCTGCTGCTGCTGCTACTTCTGATGAAAAAAACTTGTTGTGTGCCTGCTTGAAACGGGGCCTGCCTGGCCTGCTCGTTTGCTGCGGTCGCAACAACAACAACAACAGTTTGACACTGGAGATTAAAAGAGCAGGCGACGGCGCGTGAGTAAGCGAGCGCGTTGCGCAAGGCCAGCTGTTGTGCGAGCGAGAAGGGTGGTCAGACATTAATGAACATTGGCCATCGTCTTCTCCTCCTGCTCCCTGCTTCAACAACGTTAACAACACTCGCGCGCATAAGTCTGCGTACAGTGCAAAAAAAAAAAAACAAAAATTAAAATCCAACATAGAGACCGCAAGCTACATATGTTTTAATTAAATTGTAAACGTTGTTTAGACATTTGTAACATTTTTAAGTAAATTCTAAGAATAAAGATATCGATCTTTTTTCTTCGATAATTATTTTTTGTATTTTGCAGATTTTAGCTTTACTACTACTACTATAAAATAACCCAGTGATAAAATTAAAAAATTAAAATTTTTTTTATTCTTAGCATTATTTTAAATATTTTATTTTGTAGAATTATTTTAAGCTCTTTGGAGTATAAAATGTTTGAAAAAAGTTACAGTACTCAGTAAATGTGCAAATGCAGTCATTACGCTGCATAATTAAAATTCCAGCTTTCATCGTAATTAGTATTACAGCTGAGTTAGGCTGTGTTTTAATAAAGTTTTTTTTTTTTTTTTTTTTTAATTAGCTCAAATAAATCATTTCACAAAAACAAAGTTCTCTGAATAAAGATTATGTAAAAATTTGCTGCCGTTAAAGATTCATTTTTAAAATTTTTCAACACTGTACGCAGACTTATGCGTGCTAGTGTGTGTGTGTGTGTGTATAAGCGCAACAAAAGCTATTTGGCTGATTGATGTCTTCATCGGAGACTAACGATAAACATAGTATATATACATACATAAATGTATATATAAATATATATACATACATATGTATGTATGTTTTGTATGTAAATATGTATATATGTATGTACATACATATTTACGCATCTTTGTATGTGAGTGGGTGGGTGGCTGGCAACTGAGCCTGCGGCGGCTCTTCGACTGGTCTGTCGGTCGCATGAGTTATTGCATGTGCGCATCTCTAAACGTGCGTGTGTGAGCGTGTGTCAGTGTGTGTGTGTGTATAAGTATGCATGTGTGTATGTGTTTGGTGTAAATTTAACTCGTTTTTCGTTTAGCCTTAATTTGTTTTTATTCTTACCTTTTGCTTGCTGCTTTTTTATTTTTCTCTTTTTTTTTTTTGCTTTGCCTCGCTCGCATTTGTTCTTATTTGCTTGTGATATTCGTTTTTGTAAATTTTTGCCTAAACGTGGCAACAACTACATAGAACACATATACATGTATACATATATGTAAGTACATAAAGCAGCAACAACAAATAAAATGGCGACAACCCGTTATGACTTTTATAGGCGTTCTCGTTCCAACAATCATTGCCAGAGCGAGTTGGCGCAACGGCATAATGATCAACAACAACGTCATTACCATAATCATTATTTTCATCTGTTTTTGTTGTTGTTATCAATATAATAGCATTTTTGGCGCTACAATAAAATATTTGCGGCGTATCAGTTTGTAAATAAACGACACACATAGAGCTTCTTGGTGTATGTCACGTAGTATACTCGACCTTTTTTTTTTGGGGAAATCCTTTTTTTTTTGGTCGGTTGGTCACCGAGGGGGGTTCAAAAATTGCAAAAATAGGGTGCAAATGCGCTCCTGCTAATTTGGGTATGGCCCCTATATATTATATTCTGTATTAAATACTAAAGAAACACAAAATTCTGTACAATATTATTATTTGTTATTTTCGCATTTTTGGGAATAATTTGAATAAACGAACAAACAAAAGTAAAGTTGATCCTGCGCTCGTAAGTCGTCAATAATTAAAATCTGAGACAAAAATTTCATTTCACTATCCACAACGTCTAGTACTTTAATGCAAAAAACTTTTAAATGAAGGTGTCAGATTCCTTTTTATTAGTATTACCAAGCCGCAAAATATTTATAATATCATACACCAAGTGTTAAGATAAGATTTCAAATGAAAAAAAGTATGAATCGCGTTTCCTCTATTGTCTATAAAAAAAACGCTTAAAAATCGTAAATGGGTTATTTTGTCATTTTGACAAAGGAAAAAGTTAGAGTACCCAAACAGGAGTCAGCTTGCGTAGAAAACAAGTTTTTAGCTAGAACTAGTTGAAATCAATAAACGCTAAATGTCTTGATACCCTACACAAAACGCGAAAATTCTTGGAAACTAGGTTTATTTTTTGGCTTAAATAGTTAGGTAGAATGTAAATGTGATCGTTTTACAAAAAAAATCTGCAAATTATTTTGCGTCACAAACCAGCTGTTTCAAAATTTTGTTGCACTCATTTCGCCAGAATTATTCGCGTTTCGTAGAAAAAACGAAATCAAAACGCTTAGTTACAATAAAAAGTTACTAAATATTTTGTTAAACTAAATGAAAAAAAAACAAAACAAAATAAACATATTTAACAGCTGTTTGCCGCCAACGACCTTGAACTGCAGCGCGTTAGCTTTGTCTGCATGGCCGAGAGAGCGCGAGAGCGTACAACAAAGCAAATACAAAACAAAAAGCACAGACCGAGCCGAAATGTCTGCAATGATGACGACTGCGTCGACGGCGACGGCGTCAGCGACGGCAACGACGATAACAACGACAGCGACTTGTATAAAGCCGAAGCGTCGTCTACGTCGTCGCTGTCGTCGTCTTCGTCATTGTCAATGCATTCGCATTTTATTGTTTTTGTTGTTTTTTGCTGCACTACGTCAAAATGCGCTGACGAATTGTCTGTCTATCAGACGACATATTGCTCTCTTCGCCACTGCAGACGGCGACAGCGACGGCGACGTCAATGTTAATGCTGATGCTGAAAAGGATGAAATGTTAAAGCAATGCGCCGCGCCGGTTGCATTGGCGCCAGTTAGAAGTTTTCCCATGCTTCGAATAAAACCAAATGTGAATCAGTTGGTTCATTGCTCGTTGCTCGATTGTGGAATACCCTGCAGCCACTTTGGCATTGATAAGGAGAATGCGAAGAGAATTAGTCAATGTTGCATGGTTATTGCAGCAAAATGGTGCTCTAAGTTAAGACAATGTTAACTATATATATCATTTGAAGTTTTCATCCAATCTTTAAGTTTGAGATTTGCTTAAGGTTTATATTGAGTTCTTTACATACATACATATGTACATAACCTGTTATATATGTATGTACATATGTATGCACATTGGCCATGTCTATAATACCCTTGACCCAATCGGAACAGGGTATAAATACAAAGCTAAAACAACAAAAATGTTCGTCGCTTCCGCATGCTAGTACCCAAAGCACAGTTATGGTCTGCATCTGTATATGTGCTGATAAGAGCGCTTGTAACACACACACATACACACGCACACACACAGTCAGTGAGAAGCATTTTACAAGTGGCCAACCGTAAATAATACCTGGACAGCAGTTTACATGCTTGAAATTTGATCACGGACAGCCCTAGCGCCATCTAGCGACAGTGCGTGGGCTCCCTGCATGCTACATGCATGCTACATGCACAGTGGTATGAAGCATAGCTGAATTATTATTATTAATAATTTAAATTTTTGATTGTGGACATTGGTACAAAATTGGATTTTTTCCTATTTTTTAAATTCATTGCTCTGCTCTGTAGAGAAGCATATTTTTGCCTAGCATTACAAATATGGTAGCGATATAACCTGCAAAAGCGTAGAAACCCTCTAGTACGGCTGGTGGCTATTGTCCTCCAGTAAGTACTTACATCGTTTGTCACAAGTAGCTACCTACCTTGCTAACCCCTTGTAATGCACGAGGTAAACGGGCGACGAACGAAATATGACAAACAGCAAGCACAAAGCAAATAGAAACAAAAAAAAATGAAGCAATTCGCCTCCTTTTCTTAATACGGGAATATAGAGTAAGGCGAATTTTTCGATATTCTTTTTTTGTGTATTCTGCGTATTCTATGCGACTATAATTTACACAAACAAATGTATGACAATTCCTGAATGTTCTGGAATTTTGTTTATTTTCGTTTGGGCCGCCGTCAAGTTTGCACGGCTTGCAAGGAAACGAAAGCAGTTTAAGAGTCTATGAAGCAATAACCGGTAAGCTTATTAAAGCTCTAAATAAATATTTTCAGCGCTACAATTACATTTTTATATTTTCAGATGCAATTGGAAATGGAGCCGGACCGTCAGAAGTCAACCTTAAAAAGGCACTCCAGCTCCAAAACAAACGCGTTTTCAAAAAATAACGATTTAAATAAAAAAATAATGAATGTAGATGAAAATAACTCTGGTATAATATAAATTAATATTAAAATATACATATGTGTGTTTTAAATTTTAATGAATTCAGTAGGGATAAAATACTGGCGACTACTACGCTGTCTAGTAGTGTACAAAAGAGTAAGTAGCGATGCCGCTGTCTGCTGGTAAACGAAGGCGTAAGTAGCGATGCCGCGGTCTACTGGTTAACGAAGGCGTAAGTAGTGACATTTGTTAACAAGATGGAAATGAAGAGGTAAATAGCAAGGTAAGTACTGGCCATTACCTGGTGCCTACTGAAATCACTAGTTCTGCACTACCCACCCGTACTAGAGGGAAGCTACAAATTTTTTTTTCTAAAAATTTTACTTTTTGTAACAGACGATAATTTTGCGCTACAGCGTTTGAAGAGTGCTCCACGAACCTAAGCTCGTTTCATCCATAATTGTTGATAAAGCTCACGCTTTAGTTCTGACCACGACCCTACTGTTAATTTATAATAAAACAAATTGGAACCAACAGCCACTTCTTTGAAATAACACAAAAATAAGAAGAAAATTGCAGTTCCCTTTAGTGAGAGTCTCAAAATTGATAGTTCCCTAGAGTTTCTATAAGATCTGGGACTGGATCTGGGATACAAAATTTCTAATATAAATCATAAGTTTAATTGCAAAGATATTGCTCAGACATGAACATGTGACGTCACATCAGGCTTGGGCATGAGACTTTGCTGAAAAAGCAATAAGCATGGGCCCTGGCGACGCACATGAATCAGATTGTTTATGATTATGGTTCGTGCGAATAGATATAAGAACAATGCTGCTTACCATAGCATTTATAATGCAAGTTAGAAATAAGAGCTGAAGAAATTGAATAAAAGCAGATATATTTTACTTTTCAGCAATAAATGTCCTCTTTTTCTTCAGCTCGTATTGCAGAAGATCTAAAAAAAACATTTGTTTGACTATATCTTTTGAAGGTTTCATCCGATCTGAATTATTTTTGCAGCATACCATTTTTTGTTCTTTAAGATCTGGCTGTTTGTACGCACGGAAGGACATGGCTCAATCACTAGGGTTACACTAATAAGAAATTTAGAGCCAAATCGCCATCATCCGCACATACCATCTCTCATAAAATAAGCAGCGGCCCACTGTGCGCTTGTGAGTTGTGCGCTGCGTGGGCGGTGGAAGTTCTGGTCATCTGTGTGTATGTGAGTGAGTGTATGTGTGTGTGCGTTTGTGTGCGGGTGTCGGCAAGATTAGCAACAGCGCAACATTCCAAAAAAACCGACGCTGGCAGCGACGCCGGCGCACCCAGTCCAGCTAACATTTTTTCGTTGCTGTTTTGTTTCGTTTTCACATTTCGTCGTTTTTTTTTTGATTTAATTTTTTTTTTTTTTTTTTGCAAATTCATGTTGCTAAATTAACAGGCCTCAATAAAAGGGAAAAAGAAACGTTAAAGGTGTTTGAGACAAACGGAAGAGAGAGAGAGAAAGAGAACGAATCTGAGAGTAAGTGCAGAAAAACGTGTGGAATGGAAAGGTAAAAGCGGCAAAGGGTAGCAAATGTTGCCACAAAAAAAAAAAACGCCGGCATTTTAGAAGCAGCAGAGCAAAAAGAGGAAGAAGAAGAAGAAGAAAGAGCAACTGCTAAAACTCGAGAGTACAGTTTAACAGCGCGACACGAAGCAGAGCCTGCTTGTTGATTGCGTTGTGATTTGTCTGTTCGTGTATTTTATATGTATGTATATGTAGTACCTATGTATGTATGTACATTTTACATTAAGACTTGATCGTCAATTCTTCTATGTATTTATTTTATAAGGAATTTTATGATTAAGTATTTGTAACAAATAGCTGTCTTTAATATAAAAGACTTTTTTGTCGCGTCCGTTATTTACAGTCAGAATGGAAATTATGCAAACACTTTTAAATTTCAGGTCTAAATTTCTTTTAATTGAAAAAATTGTAATTTTTGAAAAAAAAAACATTTTAATAATAAAGGGTCATCAATCTTGAGGTTTTTTTTTAAATTAAAAAAAAACACAAAAATTTCAAATGAATCGGAAAATCTTTATTATCTATAGAAAGAACCATTCTTGCCATTCACTTTTTAAATATAATCCCTTTCAAATGTTGACCACAACTGCGCCGTAGCTCGTCCAAGCGAAGGTTCCCATTTTCGATGACGCGTTCGAGCATAATCGGCGGTACAAAATAACACGGGTAATGTTGGCCTGGATTATCCACAAACACTTTAGACTTCACGTAGCCCCAAAGGAAAAAGTCTAATGGTTTGATATCACACGATCTTGGTGGCCAATTCACTGGTCCGGAGCGTGAAATTAATTGTTCACCGAATTGGTTCCACAATATGTTTCACGGGCTGTGAGGCAAGTACCGCCGTCTTGTTGAAATGTCGTCGAGATCTCGGGCTTCAATTTCAGGTATCATGGTATAATTCGTTATCATGGTGGTATCATAACAGTCGCCATTGACGGTCTGACCAGCGTCATTTTTGAAGAAATATGGACCGATGATTCCACCGGCCCATAAACTACGTGCTGGACGAGGTCTATTCGGTCGAGTGTCATCCAATAATGAATATTGGGTCTCAAATTTGTTGATGGTATGGCGCATAGTGGTCTCAGTAAGCGCGCGAAAAACTTTCTTTACAGAACGCGAACTTTCGTAATACAATTGTACGATTTGTAAACGTTGTTCGGGTTTAAGTTTTACCATGATGGCAATGAAATCTGAATAAAAACACATGGCACAAAAAAAACTTATTGAAAAAACACCTCAGGATTGATGACCCTTTATATGGCCATTTCTAGAGAAACGTTCAAAAGGACCAAAAAATTCAATTAAAATATGTTCTAACTAGTATTATTACAAAATATTCAATATTATCTATATTTTGATTTATAATATTAAAGTAAGATAGCAAAAAATTTGACTTCAAAACTTGGTCAGATTTGCCTTTTTTTAAGATCATCTTCTTTTCATCTCTATATTATCCAAAGATTGCAACTCTTATAATTTTTTGAAAAAAAATTATAAAAAAATTACATAATTACCAACCATTATTGTGCGGTTCTTGGTTCAAAAGACATTCAAATTCAATTTTTATTTTCAATTTTTAAAATAAAAATAGGTCAAAAAAAAAGAGTTACGCTTGTTTTTTTTTTGATAAAAATTAAAAATAAAGATGGCGTACGTTAAAGTCGGGCGTGGACGACTTTGGGATACCTGTACCACTGCTTGCAATAAAATCCAGTAAATTGCTTAAGAACACCAAAAGACATTCGATTGCCAAATTAGATTACGATACCTTCATAAACAACCAAAAACAGACGAATTTTTAACCAAAAATGTTTTTTTGACCGATCGTTCCTATGGGAGGTATATGGTATAGTCAACCGATTTTGATCAAATTTGCTGCAGTGCTTGGGTACTCTAAAAAACTTCTGAATGCCAAATTTGGTTATAATACATTCACAAACAAACGAAACACAACGAATTTTGTACAAAAAACAAATTTTCGACCGATCGATCCTATGGGACCTATATGATATAGTCAACCGATTTTGATAAAATTTGGTACAGTGTTGAAGATCTCTAAAAAACTTCTTAATGCCAAATTTGGTTACAATATCTTCACAAAAAAACGAAACACAACGAATTTTGTACAAAAAACAAATTTTCGACCGATCGATCCTATGGGACCTATATCATATAGTCAATCGATTTTGATAAAAGTTGGTACAGTGCTTGTGTGCTATGGATTAATAAGGGATCTTATCTGAAAGTTTGGTTGCTCTAGCTCTTACCATCTCTGAGATCTAGGTGTTCATAAGGACAGACGGACATGGGTATATTGACTTCTCTAGTCACTCTGATCATACTTTAGGTAACTTTGGGGAGTCTCCGACTTCTCCTTCTGTACGTTACATACATTTTCGGCTTGCACAAACACAATATACCCTTTGTACCATACGGTACAGGGTATAAAAATGTGGTACAGTCAAGGCGGTGCCCGACAGTGGAATACCCTGTACCTTTTGTCTCGAAAAAATTTTTCCTGCTTATTCCTTCTAATAACTTTCCAATTGGAATTTATTTTTTTGGTGAAATTCGATATTTATACCTATAAGTACCCTAAATTTTTACCAATTTTGATGAAACTCGAATGTTACGTCAAAGAAGTTATTTAAAGTATATAGGGCAAGTTTCAAATTGGTATGTTGAGGGGTGTGGGAGAAAACACGGTAAATCGATTGCGGGGGGTGGGGGACTGCATAGCTAAATTTGGATGTGGATTTGTTCATTAGAGCCACATGAATCAGCTTACCAAAAATTGTGATTCTAGGTCACTTGTAGCCATAATTGCGTAGAGTCAAATATTGACGCAGTTTATAGGCAAGGGTGGTGAAATTTGTATATTTTTAACTAAAACTTTGGCTGTATTTGTCCGATTTGGTCAGATTGTTTACACACAGATTCAAGTAACCACAACGCATCGCTCTGTTAAATTTCAGATAAAAATATTTAACGGTGTGGCTAAAAACCGCGTAACTCTACAGCGGGGGAACGGGAGAAGATATTGACATGATTCAACAAACTTCATCTTTTCAGGAAATATGCGCTGGTATGGCTGGTAGAGTTTCGTATCTCTAGCTCTTATAGTCTCCGAGATCTAGGCGTTCATACGGACGGACGGACATGGCTCAATCGCTACCCGAGGTTATGATAAGCATTTTGGTATAAAGGACTTGGGGTCTGCCACGCCTCCTTCTGTCCGTTACATACATTGCACAAATCTAGTATACCCTTTGTACCTATAGGTACAGGGTATAAAAATGTATCCTTATTTCGGATAGTCCTTTCAAAAATATGATATATAGTTGCTTGCACTTTCATCCAAAGCATTTTTTTCACTTTGATTTTTTCAAGCCCATAACTCTTATTTGCGATCTCTGTATCATTATTTGTTATACCTATTCCTTAAAGGTATTAATATTAAGACAAAATTTATTGTTTACCTTGAGTTTATTAGTTTAAAAAAAAAAGTTATTAACAAACAATTTTTAAAGGAAATTTATGTAATGTCACGCCAAAAAATTTCATAACTTGAAAAATCAACAAATACAACTAGTAAAAGTTTTAGCAATTCAAATCTCGCCTCATAACTGACTTTTTTCATTATCCATTCGTGGATGCAAATTTTTATTAGAATCCAAAGTTCAGAAATAATAGCAAAAATAAGATCCTTTTCAAAACTTGCTGTTTGTACAGCTTTTTGTGAAGTAGCTACTACGACCAAAATCGATAAGTAAACACATATAGACTACCATTATCAATCCGATGAATACTGTGAAAATGAAGCAAACTGCAGGCGGAGCCCCCTGGTTTAGTATTTTTTTTGTTTCACAGTTATAATCAACAGCCTTGAAGTCTAAATTTAGTCTTTGAAATCATATATTCTAGTAGGTAGCACAGCTATCAAAAAAAAAGTCTAACTGAATCGCAAAGTTCAACATTTTTGTTGCTCATACGTCATGTTGCCTTATCATTAATCATAATATTCATAAACATTTGTACGAACATGTGTATGTAGTATATATGTAAATGGTGTCAGAAAGGAAGTGGTTGAACAAGGCATGGGCTCTAGTTCATATTAATACATATTACAATGGAGCATATACATATGTATGTATGTTTAGTAGTATATACTTTTTTGGTCATTCATTATACATAGCATATGTAGTATATACAAATGTAAATTTATTTTATTGACACGCGCTTTGTTGCTGTTGCTGAAAGTCGTGATTCATCAATTATGAGAAAATGTAACTTAATTTAAATAATATTCATTACAGCAATCGTCACTCAACATATGATCACACTTATATACGCTATAGTATATAATGTAAACTACAAAATGAGCCAGTAGTCTCTTTGAGTCTGTTCTTCTTGCAAAAATTTAGCTTTCAGATTTAAAAATCTTTCAAATTCACAGATTGCTTGAAATCAGTTACCAAAATGGCGTATTATAAATATAAGGGTGATACAATTTAAGGCGTGCTTAGGATTGCTAATTTGACGAGTAGTGCCCCCATAATCCTTGTCTCGTCAAGTCCACCCGAGTACTTGTTCGCGTTTTGACAACTGCGTTGAATATTGGATAAAGTGCCCGAAAAAAAATAATGTATGGATACAAAAAGCGATAATATTTTTTATAAACAAATATTAACAAAAACAAAAATAAAAACTACATATATCTGTGTGCCAAACTTGCAGCTTTATTAGAAACATTCTTAAACTCATTAGGAATTATAAGCACCTAAGACAAAAAACAAACTTGCACTAAAAGCATTCCTAAACTCGTTGCGAATTATAAGCATTCCAGACGTAAAACAAACTTACAACTTTATTCTTTAACTTGTTGTGAATTATACGCACCCAATATGAAAATTTTAATTTGGATGATTTTTATACCCTGTACCGTATGGTACATTAAGTTTTTGCAAGCCGAAAATGTATGTAACATACAGAAGGAGACGTCGGAGACCCCCCAAAGTTACCTAAAGTATAATCAGGGTGACTAGAGAAGTCGATATACCCATGTCCGTCTGTCCGTCTGTCTGTATGAATGCCTAGATCTCAGAGATGGTAAGACCTAGAGCAACCAAATTTTCAGATTAGATGCGCTATTATGTCAGGGGAGACAAGTTTATTTTATTTTTTGATATCGGGGTTATATTATATAGAAGACCTCGAAAAAAACCAAAAGTTTTAGATGGATAATTCGTTTGTTCATGAAGATATCGTAACCAAATTTGGCACTCAATCGTTTTTTAAAGTTCCCTAGCACTGTACCAAATTTTATTAAAATCGGTTGACTATATCATATAGCTCCCATAGGACCAATCGGTCAAAAAAACCTTTTTTCTACAAAATTCGTTGTGTTTCGTTTGTTTGTGAAGATATTGTAACCAAATTTGGCATTCTGAAGTTTTTTAGAGATCTTCAACACTGTACCAAATTTGATCAAAATCGGTTGACTATATCATATAGCTCCCATAGGACCAATCGGTCAAAAAATCGTTTTTTGTACAAAATTCGTTGTGTTTCGTTTGTTTGTGATTTGGCAATCGAATGTCTTTTGGTGTTCTTAAGCAATTTACTGGATTTTATTGCAAGCAGTGGTATAGGGTATCCCAAAGTCGTCCGCGCCCGACTTTAACGTACGCCATCTTTTTATATGAGAGAGGTAATTTTTTTTAAATTTTTGCTAAATTTCCATTGTTTATTGAGTAATCGATAGCTAAATATTTAGTTGAACTTTTTTTCTGACAAGAGATGGTATTCTACAACAAATAACTGCCGACGTTTGAAAACTACAAAGTTATAGATCGTTCCATGGATAAAGGCAAGTAGAACCAGAAGGACGAGAACAAAATAATATTTTGTTATATTAAAAAATGATATCTTCGGACCATATGAAAAACATGAACAATTTGTCAACAACCAAATCAGATGTTACAGAGTGGGCTAAGAAACGCGTATTCATGTCCAGACTTATTATGAGCAACGTGCCAAGTTGGAAGTAGGCCAGAAAGCTAAGCGAGACAGCCAACATCTAACCAATAAAAATGATAACTACAAGATGTATAGAGAACTAGTGAACCCGGCGGCGAAAATCGCCAGATAATTCATTGCATAATATACAAATAGCTTTGCAGAAAATAATACAGATATAATAAAACTGCAGCGCTTGGCCGAACGTGTCAATCGCGTAATTTACATCTGCAGTCGTAGGGTAGCCAGATGTCAGTTTCTAATAAGAACTTTGATTTTGCTTCAGAAACTAAAATGCAGCGCGCATATGTGGCAACCCTGTAAGAGAAAGTTTGAAGACACAGATTAGCCGTGCTGTTTACACCTAATGTCTTCAATGCACAATTGCAAAATAAGATCAAAGAGAAACCAAAGAGAGCAAACTTTGCTTCTTACACATACACGCTTGTCTTTATTACGCTCACTGCAAATAAAAATATGCACACCTTTTCACACCCACGCATATTAATTTCAATCGGCCTTCCTTTTCGCACTTTTTATAGCAATGATTGAAATTTTATTTTAGCGATATCCACCAAAATATAGATTTAATTGAAAAAATAACACCTTATTGCACATCTAGGTGTTAATAGCTTTTGATTAATACCTTATTTGTTGAAATCGTGCGATCCGTCTAGGAGCCTTTGATGTCACAAAAAACGGCCTTGTGTAATATACATATATATAGATATTGTTCGAGAAAAAAAAAGCAAATTTCCATTTCGGAGACCAAACCGTATGCTCTTTATGTTTCTGACCGTTCCCCGACTCTGAGAAAGTAGAGAGTGTATTAAATTCGTTTTAACTCGATTGTTCATTAGTTTTGAGATTACAGAAAAAAACCGAGTTTCGCTTTTAGAGGTCAAACCATGTTTTTATCATGGTTTTGCTTTCATATGCTCTCAAGACCCTCTTTTCTTGCATGGGTATTTTTCACTTTACGCCAATATTTCATACTTTTTATGTTTTCTGAGATTGCTGAACGCGCATCCGTTCAAAATCGTTCCCCGACTCTGAGAAAATTGGCGAAATTAGAGAGTGTATTAAAGTCGGTTTAACTTGATTGTTACCATGCCATTAGTTTTAAGATTACACAAAAAAACCGAGTTACGCTTTTAGAGGTCAGACCATGGTTTTGCGTTCATATGCTCTCAAGACCCTCTATTCTTCCATGAGTATTTTTGACTCTACGCCTATATTTTATGCCCTGTAGAAATAGGACATAGGGTATTATAGAATTGTGAATTATTCGGAAAGATGTGCAAAATTATCAGGGTCTAACACTTTTCCTAGTTTATCAATAATCAAGCTAGTTCCTTCAAAGACCTTAAGACAATTTTAAAGTAGTGTTTGGTAATGCTAAAAAAAAGTAGGACTTTGAAATATTGCAAAACATTAGTGGACAAGAAAAAGTTGAAGCAGTTGGTTGAAAGGCGAAGATGGATCAAGATGATAGCAACAGTTTTTTGGGATTCCCGTGGCATAGCTCATATCGATAACCATAACCAATACAGATGATTCGGGGCCAATGCTGACTTATTGAAAAAAAGAGACCGTATATGGAAAAAAAAAATATTTTTACCAAGAGCTTAGTCGGCATATAAAAATTGTAAGAAATGTGATACGAATTATTGAATCTGCCATGCTCCGGAAAACGAATACGAACAATTTATTCGGATTCGTTTTGAAAACGAATGTTTGGTGCTCCCAATTCCGTCAAAACGCACTTTTCATGTGGTTTGAAAACGAATGTTTTGTTGCAAGAGGAATTAAAACGAATCGCCAAAACAGGTTTAAAAAAACTGAAAGAATTTTTTAAATATTCTTTGATATTCTTAGATTATTTTTATTCCAATTTATTCAGATTCGTTTTGAAAACGAATGTTTGGTGCTCCCAATTCCGTCAAAACGCACTTTTCATGTGGTTTGAAAACGAATATTTTGTTGCAAGAGGAATTAAAACGAATCGCCAAAATAGGTTTAAAAAAAATACGCATTTTATATACTGAAAGAATTTTTTAAAAATTCTTTGATATTTTTAGATTATTTTTATTCCAATTTATTCAGATTCGTTTTGAAAACGAATGTTTGGTGCTCCCAATTCCGTCAAAACGCACTTTTCATGTGGTTTGAAAACGAATGTTTTGTTGCAAGAGGAATTAAAACGAATCGCCAAAATAGGTTTAAAAAAACTGAAAGAATTTTTTAAATATTCTTTGATATTCTTAGATTATTTTTATTCCAATTTTTTCAGATTCGTTTTGAAAACGAATGTTTGGTGCTCCCAATTCCGTCAAAACGCACTTTTCATGTGGTTTGAAAACGAATGTTTTGTTGCAAGAGGAATTAAAACGAATCGCCAAAATAGGTTTAAAAAAACTGAAAGAATTTTTTAAATATTCTTTGATATTCTTAGATTATTTTTATTCCAATTTATTCAGATTCGTTTTGAAAACGAATGTTTGGTGCTCCCAATTCCGTCAAAACGCACTTTTCATGTGGTTTGAAAACGAATGTTTTGTTGCAAGAGGAATTAAAACGAATCGCCGAAATAGGTTCAAAAAAAATACGCATTTTATACTGAAAGAATTTTTTAAATATTCTTTGATATTCTTAAGGTAGATATTCATCGACAATTATTTTATTTATTATTATTATTATGTTGTTAGTGCTAATTCTTCTTCTGAGACTGAGATTGTCTTGATGGGAATAGTTTTGTTTTTTTTTAAAAACATAATCATCTGTAGAGTACTTTGACTTATAGAAAGGAATTTTAAATTTGCATAGAATAAAGTTGTTATTGTTTGTTTTGGTTGAAAATATTTAAATGATCTTTTGCATAAATAATTGAATTGAATTGAATTTATAATCAACTTTACTCTTAAACGTTGCTGACAGCGAAAATGAGTACAGTCTGCTCTCTCTCTCTTCATTCCAGACTCACGCTCCTACACTTTCTCTGTTAGTTTTCCATGTTGATACTTTGCTATAAAGTCATGAAAAGAAAATTGGTTTTTTATTCGTTTGTATGTATGTGCGTGTGTTTGCACGAGGGCAGGCTAATAAGTCATCGGCTTAAGGGGTCTACGCAGCACGAAATAGTTCGCACGGAATGACAAAACTTCATATAAAAAAAAATATCCCAAATGGGATATCCCAAATGGGATTTCGTGCTGCGTATAGTCCTTTAGCCGAAAAAACACAATTGCAAAATGAATTTTTTTTGTTAACAATTTCTATTAGATGATCCTGGGATGAAAGGTGCCTTGGAATATATTTAAAAGGGATCATCTGAACGAGAGAGGGCCGTGGTGATCATTAGAGACCACTTTCGCCGGATGAAGCAAACACTGTATAAGATGCTCCTGCTACTTGTTTTGTGCTATGGTGACCTACCCTGATGCAAATATTCTTGGAGTGTTTGGAAGGAAAGTATTCCGATTATGTACGCCGCGGCTCCGCTGGCGCTGTCATAATGTCCCTATCCACGAAGTAGCTTCAGCGAGTAAAGTCTCCAATGCGGTTATTGTAGGAACCCGTGGCTTTTTGGAAGAAACAGTTTGTGGTCGCATTACCTGTCTTTGTTATAACAGAGGCATGAGGGTGTCTGTGTAGCTAAAACATCTGGACGGACGCTCTACGTTAGAACACAATCCATTATCGGGTGGTTAGGGCCAATTAGAAAAAGGAATCGTTATCGTTATCGTTGAGATAAAAAACTAAAATTTGTAGGACGTTTCACAACTTTGAATGGAACTAGGATCCAAGACAAGACACCAGAGAGTTGGTAGTCCTTGAAAAACCGAGTGTGTTAATTTCTAAATATTGTTTGGAGTTATTTTACACTAAGTTAAGAAACGACCAGTCTAGTTGTTAAAATATATTTTTGGAATTACACAAAAAATGTTCTCCATATTCTCCGGATTAGTGAACCTGCGACTAGAATCTTTGTAAAAAATAAATAAAATAGGTTGGTTGAAAAAGATTTGCATCAAATCTATAAAACGAATGAGTGTTTTGGGCACCTTAAGTCATCTTCGCATTAGATGTATTGGTCTCAAAGAAGAGATATTGGTCCCCTCTTCGAGAGATGGCTCTGGCAAAAAAAGACTAAGTCGCCATGAAAATATTTTATAAATTCTTACCACTTTAATCTACTTTAAAAATTGAAGAAATGAAAGAAAAGAAGTAGGTGGAAAAAATTTTCTACAGATGCTTTGCTCATAAAATGATAATCGTAAGAAATTTTTTTGTATTTTAAAGATCTCGAAAAATTATGTATTTAAAAAAAAGTGCTGCAGCTCTGTATTAAGTGCATTTCTCTCAAAGAAGATTGTTTTTCAGAAATTAAATAGGATTTCTTCGACAAAAGTCAAAAGTCTCAACCGCCATGAAAATATTTTAAAAATTGGTTTTCCAGCACTTTAAACTTTTGCTTCAGATGCTTTGCACAAAAAATGCTAATCGTAAGAAATTTTTTTTTTATTTTGAGTTGTGTAGTTAAAAAAAATGTAAAAGTACACTGATAAAAAAAAAATTAAATCTTAAATAACGATTTTTGCACTCTGGATTTTTATGCTTAAAATGCGACCAAAAAATCTTAAAACGAGACCATAATTCTTAAAATAAGACAAAAAAATACTTTAAATAAGATAAAAATTCTTGAATTAAGTTATTTCTTAATTCATTTTTAATTTCAAACAAGAGAATTCTCAAATTTAGACAGAGTTCTTAAAACAAGATTAAATTATAATGAAAAAAATTTTAACTTTAGATTTTTAGTATAAAAAAAATTGTATTTTACAAGAGAAAATATTCTTTAAATTAGAAAAAAAAAAACTTTAAATAAGATTAAAATTCTTGAATTAAGAAAAAAAAAAATATATAACTTCAAACAAGACTAAAAATTTTTAAATCATGACCAAAAATTCTTAAAGGGTCTAACTGGATAAGGTACTGGAAACTGCGCCCAACGATTTTTGAAAACTAATGATGCAGTTCGTTGCATATGGCAAAATAAAAATTGTACGCAAAATTTCAGTTTTAAAACTTAACGCGTTGCGGCTTAATTTAAAAAAACATGTTTATTGTTTTTATTTAATTGTGTCTAAATTGAACAAATTTTTTTTTTAATCTAGTGCTATTTAAAAAAAAAATATTTAATTTTTTCAAAACATTTTCTTAAAAAAAAATAAGAAATTTTTTTATTTTTTTTTAAGTATGTTTCTTAAATATGTCAATCATAATTTTTTTTTTTGAACACGTGATTTTATACGTTCTTTATTTGGTCTGAATATGAATCAAATCGATGTTAAAAAAAAAGTAAAACGAAATTTTTTAATGTTTTTTTAAAAAAATGTATGAAAAAGAACTAATTTTTTTTTGTCAAAAGATGTTAAAAATTATAATGAATTTTTTTTTTAAAAATATTAACATTGCTCAACAAACAAATTTTTAATTATTTGCATTAAATGGAGCTATTTCAATAAAAATGTATGGGTATACATTTAACATAAAAAATTAAAAAAATTTTTTTTTAAAATTAGACAGAGTTCTTAAAACAAGATTAAATGATGATGAAAAAAATCGTATATTTAGATTTTTACTGTAATAAAAATTTAATCTTACAAGAAAAAATATAATTTAAATAAAAAAAAATTCTTATAACATAACCGAAATTTTTTAGATTAAGATAAAAAAGCTTAAATAAAGAAAAAAATTTAAAAAAACCTTGATTCAAGCTTTTGAGAAAAACTGACAACAAAAAAAGCTTGCGCTGCTTTCGTGATCATTTGGTTACGATTTTATGACCAAAAATCTTGAAATCAGACCGTTTGTCAGAATTGCTGATAAAAGATGTATTTTTAATGCTGTGTCGCGAATATCTATTTTAAGGATCTTGTAAAATCATATATTATATAAAAAGTGCTAAAAAAAAGTGTAAAAGGGTTTTGTGGAAAAAGTAGTGCCTTTTTTCTGAGGTTCCTTACTGGTTAGGCGACCCTCTTATGTATGCACACATGTACATTAGGGTGGCCGCCGCTGGTATGGAGGATTTTTAAACCGTCGATATCAATAACGCCACCCCCTAAAAAGTTTCCTTTTTACCTGCATATAGCGCCTGTAAAATTTAAAAACGATCCGAATGTATTTGATGGGTCCGGCAATAGTTCAAAGGTCATAACTCGCACTTTCTCCGTTTTTGACTGTATTGTTGTACATAAAGTTTGAAAACTTATTTCCAATCAAACAAATTATGGTTCAAAAAGTCTCATATCTACCAAAACATAATTTTTAAAAAATATAGAGTCGGCCTAAATAAATTTGGTAAGCTCTAAAATTGATTAAATTGACTAATTATACCAGTTTACAAATAAAAAAAAATGTTGGTATCCTTAACATTTTTGAATCGTTTCTGTAGTAAAATGACATGCTAAAACCGAAAATGCAGTCAAAATTTTTTTTCATGAAACGGGCTTCGAGATATTTTAAAAAAACCATTTTTCGAAATTAAAAAAAAAAAAAAGAAAAAGTGCCTTTACTTAACAGCAAATATCTCTGGTTATACTAAACTGATTTCGATCATTTTCTTTCTCGACTGTAGATAATTGAATTACCCATTGATTATATTTGGAACATGTTTTTGTCAAACTTACGGTTTGGTCGCTATTTATGCATTCATATGAACATTTTTTATGACCTTTGACCTATTGCCGGACCCATCAAATACATTCGGATCGTTTTTAAATTTTACAGGCGCTATATGCAGGTAAAAAGGAAACTTTTTAGGGGGTGGCGTTAGTAAAATCGTGAGATGTTGCAAAAATGGCCACCCTAATGTACATAAATATTTGGTACATGCTGTGCGTTTTGCGCTTTTCTTGGTGCCGCATTTCAAACACTCGTGCACATTGATATACATAGATACAATTATTTAGATAACTACATACATAGTGTATTTCGATTATATACGCTTTATATAATGAATTATAGAAGCTATATGTACAAATGTTTGCGTAAAGTAGATATATGTATGTGAATTGGCCATATAGTATTTTTATTTATTTTTGTTGCTTTTGTTTGTTGCTCAGCTTGTTTACTCATAAATAAATATTAAATATCCGCCATAAAGTCAGACGAATCACCGACTTTTCACGAATTCACAGATACACACGCACACATGTTTGTATGTATTATGTATATAATATAATTTATTTATTTTTCACTGCGAAAGTGAAGGCAAAACAACTTGTAACAGTGAAAAGACAAAAGAGAGAAGACAGCTATATATGTACATATATAGTAAGTATATACATATATACTAAAATACATTATTGAAAATATTTCCGATATTTTTTCGTTGAAATATCAAAAATAAAGTCAATGAACTTTTTTTACGAACAGGGCTCACAAGGCAGTTCGAATTTTGGAATACTTGTAACTTGTAACTTAAAGCTACTTGCAGTAAAACTTTTTTTAAGATAATGTATATTTTTGTTCATTGGCGATAATCAAAAGATATAGTATAAGTAAAATACTAAAAGCACAGATTCCAAAGCGCTGCAAAATATCTCACATAAATACATATATAAGTACGCTTATATAGCAGATAGTTGCATATACAGTAGTTATTCGCTAAACGAAACGCTTATATAGTAAAGAAAAAGTTTAACATTTTTATTAAATTGTGTTATAACGCAGTAAAGCCGAAACGCTGGAGCTCTCTTCCGGTATCCATTACTGCCCAAATGCAGGCCGATAAGTTTCCGATTAAAATTTTTTTTTTTTTCGCACTTATTTTATACAAGAATTAAAATAAACAAACGTTGCCGTCATGGACTTAGTTTTTTCCGCTTATTTTTTTCAAGACCTTATGTAAATTTTATTTAATATTTAAAGATTTATTTATAGAAATTATATACAAAATATCAATCAAAATTTGTTCATAAATATGTAAATTATATTTTACAAAACTCTAGGGACTTTCAAACGGCTAAACTCGGTAAAACCCTTTCAAATTCAAGGGATTCTCCAATTCATACAATTTTAAAATCACATAAACTAAATAGTAAACAATATCTACTCACATCCACAATAGATCGTCTTAACCAAGTCTTAACCAAAGTTTTGACACATATATTACGCCGCACAAAAAAACACTGATAGATGACTTCCCCCCATGGGAATTCGATAAGTGCTTAATTATTACCACACTAAGTATTTATGATAAGTCAGAAACTCCTTCCCTAGTTTTTAAAAAGGAATTTCTTAAAATTAAATCTAAATACAATACCTTTAAATGCATTTATACTGACGGTTCCCAAAATAAACACATAACTTCCTACGCTGTTACTTCAGAAAACCAGATACTTAAACTGGGTCTCCTCCCAGAATTCTCTACAGTGTACTCATCAGAAATCATAGCAATATTTGAAGCTATACAACTACTTAAAACCCAAACTGGAAAATTTTTGATCTGCTCAGATTCACTTTCATCCTTACATTCAATCAAAAATATCGACAACACATCCTATTACCCCTTCATAATTAGAAACCTTCTCAAGAAATATCAACAAAAATTCAAACTAGTATGGATTCCAGGACATATAGGCATAATGGGCAACGAGTTTGCTGATAAGGCAGCAAAAATGGCTTGTAAGTTCCCTCTCATTGTTTCAACCAATCTAAACCTATCAGACACCCAAAGGTATATTAAACAACTTTTTATTTCCATAGAATATCAAAACTTTTTAGAAACATCAAACTGGTATCAAACCAATAACGCATCAAAATCAAATATCACGCAAATTTTATCTCAACTCCCAAAAACGTCCTCACTAACCAGGCTAGACGAAATTAAATTAATACGTCTTCGACTAGGCCACACCAATTTCACTCACTCCCACTACATGAAACCCAACACACCCCCTCCAACATGTCCTTTCTGTAACACTCATCCACTAAATCTAAACCATATTTTAAAAGACTGCACTACTCACTTAAATAATAGAACTTTGATATTTAAAAATGTACAACCAAAAGATCTTTTAAACAATCTAACTTTAACTAATATTAACAAAATCATTGACTTCTTAAAACGAGCAATTTGTACCAACTAATCTAATTTAATCACTTAATATATAAATGTAAATTTCTTAGCCGAAGGCCTAAGATGCCAGGGCTTGAACAAAGTTACCTTTAGCTTTTAAGCTAATTTGTAACTATTAAAAATAAATAAATAAATAAATATATTTTACAAAAATCAGCCTGAAGGCCTATGTTGCTCTGGCTTTTAATTACTTTGTCCCCTAGAATTAATTCTAAGTTACAATGTTAAGTAAATAAATAAAAAAATGTTTATTTTACAAAAATAAAATACTTAAAAAATTAATACAATCTTCATTTAATATTTTATAAAAAAATGTATTTATTAAAAATTATACATAATAAAATATTATATAAAAATAAATACTACGAAATTAAGGTAAGTTTTATTTAATATTTAAAAAAATAAAACAATAATCGGCCGTGCTACGGAAAACGCAAAAAAAAAACCGTACAATTTTATTCGAATTCGTTTTTGCGTGCTCCCAAATCCGAAATTTTTGCTGTCGCCATTTACTAATATTTCCCCTACTCATTGTTAGCACAGCACTCTACACCTTTCGAGGGCAATTATCCAATTATTATTACTATTCCTATTACAAGGGAATAATATTTAGCAATACTCAGGCGTGCTCCGGAATCCGAATCAGAATAATTTATGCGGATTCGTTTTGAATCCGAATGTTTGGTGCTCCCATTTCCACCAATCCGAATTTTTTATGTGCTTTGAAACCGACTGCTTTGTTGCAAGTGGAATTAAAACGAATCGTCAAAATAGTATTAAAAAACCACAAATTTTATATTGAAGTCATTTTTTATATATGCCTTGATATTCTTAGATTCTATTTATGCTAACTTTAATTTGCATATTATCTGCTAACTATTTTTAATAATTTTTTTGCTGACACAACCCAAAAATAGCATATACAAGCCAAACCGAATTCTCGGTTATTATCGGAAATTATCGACAAAAAATTCTGATTCCGGAGCACGCAAAACCGAATCCGAATAAAATTGTACGGGAGCACGCCTGACTATGTCAACTTTTAAAGCTATTTTGCCAATTCGGTTTCAAATCACTTAAAAATATCGTTTTGGTAAAGTTGGGAGTACCAAACATTTGGTTTCAAAATGAATCCGAATAAAATGTTCGGATTCGTTTTCCGGAGCACGGCCGAATATTAAAAAAAAAAAGTAGCATACGTTAAAGTCGGGAGTGGAACACTTTGAGATAGACTGTAGCACGCAAAACCGAATCCGAATAAAATTGTTCGGATTGAATTTTTCTGATTCTGGAGCACGCCTGACTATGTCAACTTTTAAAGCTATTTTGCCAATTCGGTTTCAAATCACTTAAAAATATCGTTTTGGTAAAGTTGGGAGTACCAAACATTTGGTTTCAAAATGAATCCGAATAAAATGTTCGGATTCGTTTTCCGGAGCACGGCCGAATATTAAAAAAAAAAAGTAGCATACGTTAAAGTCGGGAGTGGAACACTTTGAGATAGACTGTACCAGAGCAGCTCTGTAATACCCATACGGAAGCTGTATAGAACAAAAAATTGTGGGTCTAATTTGAGAGTTTGGTTGCATCTCCAAGATCTAGGCGTTCAGATATAAGAACGGACAAGTCTATATCAATTTGTTTTGCTGCCATGTCTCCTTCCCTATGTGACATACGTTTGCACAAACTGAGCATGTTAACCTTTGGTACAAATTGTATATTACAAAAGAATACAAAAAATGATCTACAAAAAAAAAAATAATATACGGTGAGCAGGATTTTGGAAAAGTTTCGTCTGGAGCGTGGCTTCGGTATCTTAGGCACGCGTCGCTCGAGGGTGCGGTGGATCCTCAGCAGACATTGACAGCCCCATAAACGGAAAGCAAGCGTTTGGGTGCCTCTAGTCTATACGGAAGTCAAATCAGCTTTGGGCTTGGACGAAATTTAAAATTTTTGCATCATATTTTATATGGAATGCTAACCCTCGCCTCTTACAACGACTCCAAGCCTTCATCAATCGATGTCTACGCAAAATACTCCGCATCTTCCGGCCACAAACAATAACAAATGACGAGCTTCGAGCGCGAACCAAACAAATTCCAGTACACGATGCAATCAAAAAACGCAAATGGCCGTGGATAGGCTACTCACTGCAATCGCGTGGAATCCCCAAGGACAAAGCTGACAAGTCGATCTGGAATTGGAAGGTCTAGCAATGAACTGGCACCAAATAAAACAGATATCCGCAGATCGACAACAGTGGAGGAGATTTGTAACGGTCCTTGTAAGACTTATAGGAACTTATAAGTATGTATATCTTCGCTCTTAAGCAAGGACGTCGGGCCCGATTCCCAAAACAAAAAGGCGAGTTCATTACCAGCCTCTTGGTTTCTGACAGATTATTCAAATTTACACTCCCGAAAACTCACGAGATTTGGCAACAACAGGAGATTTATTTGATATGAAAATCAAAATACCAAGACTCCGCTTGTTCGACTTATCCAGCTAACTCCTGTGAACAGTACTATCGTTGAACTATTTTCATGCCTTGCCTCGATAAATTTGTCCGACCATTTTCTCAATAAAAATGCAAAAATTTTTACGATTTTGCAAATTAGTAGACTCCAAATAGCAGCTTTGGCAAATCGTGAAAAAACAAAACGATTTGATAGCTTATAGCAAAATATTCGAAATCCCAGCTCACGTTTAGTGCACCAATTATTTCGTTGAACATCACATTTTTTCAATTAAAAAAATTTATATTAAAAAAAAAACGATTTAAAAAAAAAAATTGTCACCAAACAACGTTCAGAATGTGTGCATATATATATATATAAAATAGTTACATACATATGTACATTAGGGTGGCCGACGCTGGTATGCAGGATTTTTAAACCGTCGATCAAAAAAATCTTATTTAAAAAAAACCTCAAGATTGATGACCCTTTATAATATTATTGTTGTATGTACATTAGGGTGGCCATTTTTGCAACATCTCACGATTTTAATAAGGCCACCCCCTAAAAAGTTTCCTTTTTACCTGCATATAGCGTCTGTAAAATTTTTAAGGGCAATCCGAATGTATTTGACGGTTCCTAAAATAGCTCAAAGGTCACAATTCTCACTATTTCCGTTTTTGACTGTATTGTTCTACATAAACATTAAAAACTTATTTCCAAACAAACAAATTATGGTTCAAAAAGTCTCATATCTATCAAAACATAATTTTAAAAAAATATAGAGTCGGCCTGAATAAATTTTGTAAGCTCTAAAATCGATTAAATTGACTAATTACACCAGTTTACAAATAAAAAAAAAATTGGTATTCTTAACAAGTTTTTAAGTCGTTTCTATAGTAAAATGAAATGCTAATACCGAAAATGCAGTCAAACATTTTTTTCGAGATATTCTGAAAAAAACATTTTTCGAAATTAGAAAACAAAAAAAAAAGTGTTTCAACTTAACAGCAAGTATCTCTGGTTATACTAAACTGATTTCGATAATTTTTTTACTCGACTGTAGATAATTGAATTACCCATCGATTTTATTTGGAACATGTTTTTGTCAAACTTACGCTTTGGTCGCTATTTATGCATTCATATGAAAATTTTGTTATGACCTTTGACCTATTTTAGGAACCATCAAATACATTCGGATCGCCTTTAAATTTTACAGGCGCTATATGCAGGTAAAAAGGAAACTTTTTAGGGGGTGGCAGTATTAAAATCGTGAAATGTTGCAAAAATGGCCACCCTAATGTATATACTGTAAAATCTGCAATGATCTCTCTGCTGCTGCGGCGGCCAAGAGATACACACAAAAAAACACACAAAAACATACACACGCATACTCGCATATAGAATAGCAACAACAGCTCAAAGTCTTCTCGTTGGGAAAAAAGGTCAGAGTATCTCAAACATGTACAAACACACAAAAAACAACAATGTGAGCGTATTGGCAGCAAAAACAACAACAACAACAACAAGTTAAAGTCGCAGCGGGTTACACACACACACACACACACTCACTCATAAACGGCCAGTTACATTCATATAGATACATATTGAAAAGTATTCATACATACTCATAGATATATATACATACATATATCTTTTAGATATATGTTTATATATATACATACGTATATATGCCGATACATTTTGTGCCACCAAAGTGAGGGCCACAGCAACGCAAAGCGGCGGCAGCGAAGGCCGTCGTAGTTGTCTGCGTTGACGTTGGCAGCGGCAGCGGCAGAGCGTTGGCAGTGCCGGCAGCCATAGAATTCCACATAGAAAATCGAGAAAACTGCATTATATTTTCGTATATCTACTCATAGTACATACATATGTATATATGTATATATAGTACTTACGCTGTCTGTCTGTTTCTGCGTCTATGCATACATACATACATATGTATATATATAGATATGTATGTTTGTATGTACAGCTCGTGTTTTTGGTGTGTCCATTTACTTGCTAAAGTTAAAGCGAGTCACATGGATACATATAAAATACATACATATGCATAATGTGCTACATATATATAGATATATATATATAGATAATAATCCTATAGATAGATAGTATATGAAATTTTTATGTTCTTTTTCAGTGTTTTTTATTTTTTATTTCTTTACTTTTATTTTTCTTCTTTTTTTTGTTTTGTGGGCCAAACTTGGATGGTTGCTCTGAAGAAGGGTGGGACGGGCAGGCGGTAACGACACGTGCACGTCAGGGCTTAGCCGGGTGAGTAAGGTGTCCGAAGATTGGTTCGAGTCAAGTTACTTTAAGTTTTAAACGGTTTTGTGTGCGTCGTGGAGCAGAGGGTGAAATTTATACGATGTAGTATATAGTTACAATAAATTAAGATATATAGCTGCATTATATACTACCTACCAGTATATAGTAGAGTTAAGCCAGCAATTATTCGGACTCTTTTAGATTTGAAGTTTAAAGTTCTGCAACTTGGCAAAAAGTTGTCATAATAAAAAGGTTTTTGCTAATATTTAAAAATAATATTTAAATATATAATTTAAAAATAAAAAACATAAAAAACTTGCTAAATAATAAGCACTAAGCAGTAATATATTTATTGTTCTCAAGAATTTGAATCCAAAGTCCAAAAACCATAGCATGTTAGGGTTATGAGAGAACCTTCAAAATACCTCGTTTAATGGGAAGATCTCCGATTTGGATTCAGTGGCTCAAAATCCATAAGTATAGGCCCTGTCACATGTAAAGTACAGACCACTTTTTTTTTGTGTGTCTCTATATATTTTAATCCTATTGATTTCCAATTATTGAAACCAAAGTTTGAACCATTTCCCAATTACAAATTTTCAATTTCACTTTATGACAGATCTCCCTAACATATGTTTTTTCTTTCGGAAAGAGATGTTACCATACATCGTTACCAGGTCTCTTGAAAACTGGGTCCTAACAGGCAGTTTCTCTCCGAGCCCGGAGTGCTTAATGGGGCCCGTAGATTAAAAAAAGTCTATCTATCAATCAAGTTAACCTATCAGATAGATTATACGAAATTTTAGACATCCAAGTGTACACAATTTTAGATGTCGCAAGTCAAGTTTGACGTGCCGTCAAATATTATTTAAGGGTACTCCGAAGATGTGGATTGCGTTGAGGAAAGTGGGACGAGAGAGACAGCGCTGCAAATTTCATGTATTTCATAAGACCACTCGACTTGTCGGTTCTGACCAGGTGAACCAGATTGTGCGTGTGCTCAAGTTTGTCTCGGAGCTTGCCTCAGAGCCATAGCTCATATTATATTATTACTATCGAAAACTTGAAGCCTCCAAATATGATAGTAAAAAAAATTATGAGCTCATCTACCTTTTCGACAGGAGTGCACACCCGAAGTTCTTTTAGGAACAACTTCCCTTCCAATTCCATTTTCTAATTATTATTTATCTCATTTTTCATTAAAAGTTTTATAATATAATATATATTAACTTGCAGATTAGATCCGAGGCAGAGCGAAAATGAAACACTCTGGCCGGTTGTCCACAACCCAAAGCGAACTTCCGAACTGCTGCAGTACTAGGATGGTGATAGGAGTTGTAAAGGCGTCATAGGCCTTTTGGCTGAGAGGATGCATGTTCCCCACAACGATTTCTGTGGCAGCTGCGGGGATGAGGAAGAGATATAAAGCATCCAACAACTGTTGTGCAACTGCCCTGCACTTCTACAGAAACGCAACCAGTATCTGGGAAAGCCCTTCTTTGAAGACCTGGGCAGTCTTCCAAATCAGCCCATTACGGACTTGGCTCTTTTTATCGAATCCTCAAAATGACTTAGCAAGCAGGATGATTAGACGGAATTGGGTACTCACTGGCTACACACAGCTTTTATACTCTCCTCTTCCTACCATTCCCTTCTCTTTTACTGCTACTGATCGGAAGGTGATCGGATCTCGGCCTTGTGCCGAGCTGCCTAGCTAAGCTAACCTAACCTAACTTGCAAAACATAAAATTTATACGCTTAGAGTCCGTTGATAGCCCCACGGGACTCTAGGACAATACTCACAAACTTGCTATCTTTTCAGGCGCCTCAATAAATGAGCAGGAGCGGATTCAGAGTAAAAATTAAGTCTCTCTCACAATCTACACTCTACGGTGCTTCATTGAGCATATTTAAGATGCTGAAGAAACTTATATATTTCGTTGAGCGGATAGGTCTCTCTCAAAGGATTCCCCCTTTGAAATTTTGCGGTATTTTGAGCTCAGGATCTATCTGAACTCCCCCCTGCACCCATAGGTTTTACGGTGTAGATAGAAGTAAACGTGAAAGAGTAAAGGATGTTTACAACAAAATGCTTATCATCCATTAGCTTGGCTAGCAATTGAGACGTAGCCGTCAGTCCGAATGAACACCTACTAGATTTCAGACATCATAAGAGCTTGAGACACCAAATTTGATGAAAAGATGCACATTATCCGCACGTATCAAGATGCCTATAATAATAAATATATATGTATGTATGTACATATGTATATATAAAAACCACCCACGTTTGAAACTTCACTCAGTCCTACAGTGAAGTACTAAGATCGCAAGAGATTCTCCGCAGCAAAAAAAAAAAAATGTATCTTTCGCACAAAGTATGCCTGAGTTTTGAGAGTAATGATGAAGAGCAAATTAAGCTAGCTTGCTGGAAAAGCCGGCTACATGGTTTATTCAGAATGGCATTATTTTGGCTAAGAGCTTGGCATTTCCACCAGAGGGGAGTGCCGAAATCAATCCGCTGGTTTATTTATTGTATCTGTAGCTGGTATAAATTCCATGGAGCATAAGATTGTTGTGTGCATGTGTGCGTGTGTGTGTGTGTGTGTTTGTTTGTATATGTAGTTTAGTGTGTTTGTAGCAGAGCGGGTGGCTCGGGGCGGCGCAAAAGCAAATTAAAAATAAATTTGGTTGCCATTCAAACCAAACTAAGCCAAAAGCGACAAAAAAAAAAAGAAGAAAAGAAAACGAACAAAGCCGAAGCGTAAGCACGAAGTTGAAACGAGCACACGACGTGCTGCGGCTGCGGCCTCGATTGGGAAGTTGAATATCTTGCCGCCTGCCCGCTGTTGCCCTTGGGTACGTTGGGTCGGGTCGTTGTATGTATGTATGTGTGTACATATGTATGTATCTGTGTGTGTGGGTTTGCGTTGAGCTGCCAAAGTCGTAAGTTGCGCGCATCGTCGTCATCGCTTGCCGCTGCTGCCACTGACGGCGTCGCTGCCGCCGCCGCCACCACCATTATTGTTGCTGCCTCTCTCTCTACCTACCTAGCCAACGTACGTTGTGTTTTGTTTGAAGCGAGGCCTGGCCAAGAGACTATGCATGTTGTGTGTGTGTGTATATATGTACATACAAACTTACGTACATATGTTGCTGTTGTTGTTGTGTATTTTTTTTTTTTTTTTTTTTTTTTTTTGTTTGCTTGCTGTTGCTTAGCTCTAACATACCGTTTGTATGTATGTATCTGTTAGCAGCAGAATGAGCATGCTGCTGTGTATCTGTATATCTGTATCTCTCTCTCTGTGCGTGCGTGTGTGTGTGTGTGTGTGTGTGTGTGTGTGCATCTGCGCTCACTCATAATTCATGTACAGTTAGGTTAGGGTTAGTGTGCGCCAGCAGCTGGGTTTTCACTTCAGACTCATAAATTTTATTTATAATCGCCTTTTTCTAACAATTATAAAGCGCAATCGATCACGCCCACAATTTATTCTCTCTCTCTCTTCTTGGCACAGCAGCGTTGTGCCCTATTTTATATATGTATGTATGTATGTGCATACACACTACTTAGATACACATTGTCTAAAAATAATATATAAATATGGTTTCCTAGCGCCACCCACACATTTATAAACTTGGTATCCTTATGGGGGTAGCGGCAGCTAAAAGCGGGTTGTGCAACCCCATCAAACATAAAAATAACTAAAATCCCTTCGGGTTGGACAGTCTCAATGAAGCAGGTGCTTGAGAGTCCATTGTTTTTTTGTTTGTTTTTTTTTCAAGTTGGATGACACTTTAATATGTGATCATAGCCGGTAAATAGTGTGTTTAGCTTCCAGGATTAAACCGGCACGGGTCACATAAAGTCAACTCCAGCAATTTCGATTACTTACGTGTATAAGTTGCATTTTTTAGTATATATAGTAACCTGTATATCTCATATAGAGTAAGCTACCTAGTTATAAGGCCCAATGGGCCCTAAGCGCTTGAATTTTAATTTTACAAGTTAAGTTTGGGATATCCCATTTGGGATATTTTTATACCCTGTACCGTATGGTACAAAGTGTATATTGTGTTTGTGCAAGCCGAAAATGTATGTAACGTACAGAAGGAGAAGTCGGAGACCCCCCAAAGTTACCTAAAGTATGATCAGAGTGACTAGAGAAGTCGATATACCCATGTCCGTCTGTCCGTATGAACGCCTAGATCTCAGAGATGGTAAGAGCTAGAGCAACCAAACTTTCAGATAAGATCCCTTATTAGTCCATAGGAGACAAGTTTATTTTATTTTTTTGATATCGGGACTACATTATATAGCTCCCATAGGGGTGTTTCAGAGGACCTCGAAAAAAAGCAAAAGTTTTAGATGGATAATTCGTTTGCTTATGAAGATATCATTACCAAATTTGGTAATCGGAAGTTTTTTAGAAACCCCCAGCACTGTACCAAATTCTATCAAAATCGGTTGACTATATCATATAGGTCCCATAGGATCGATCGGTCGAAAATTTGTTTTTTGTACAAAATTCGTTGTGTTTCGTTTGTTTGTGAAGATATTGTAACCAAATTTGACACTAAGAAGTTTTTTAGAGTTCCCAAGCACTGTACCAAATTTGACTATATTATATAGCTCCCATAGGGCCAATCGGTCAAAAAAACGCTTTTTGTACAAAATTTGTTGTGTTTCGTTTGTTTGTGAAGATATTGTAACCAAATTTAGCATTCAGAAGTTTTTTAGAGATTTTCAACACTGTACCAAATTTTATCAAAACCGGTTGACTATATCATATAGCTCCCATAGGGCCGATCGGTCGAAAAAAAGTTTTTGATTAAAAATTCGTCTGTTTTTGGTTGTTTATGAAGGTATCATAATCTAATTTGGCAATCAAATGTCTTTTGGTGTTCTTAAGCAATTTACTGGATTTTATTGCAAGCAGTGGTACAGGGTATCCCAAAGTCGTCCGCGCCCGACTTTAACGTACGCCATCTTTTGTTTACAGAAATGATTAGTCATTCTAAGAACGTTTTAACTAGTGGTGGATCCACGGGGGGTTTCGGGTCCGTACCCCCCAAAAGTTGCCAAAATGGCTTGACAGTTTTTGGCTAGCTCTCTCTCTCTTCGAAGTGAAAAATTCCACCTAAGACCAAATTCTAGATGCGCGTCCTGGTTTGAACAATATTTATTTGGAAGACAAGCAGCCAACCACCATAAAAGAGTTAGAAGCTAAAAAATATTGCACTACGATAAAGAAATACAATTTTGATCTGTCATACAGCTATCAATAAAAACTATATATTTTTAGAAAGATATTTAAATAAATAAAGAAAACTAAATTTAGATTGTAACTAAAGCATCTTTAAAATAAAATGAGATTTTTCAAGAAACTCAACTATATAACGCTTAAAATTTTAGAAAAATAAAAAGCTTGAAGATATATTTTTTTTTTAAAAATATTAATATCCGAGCTCCGATTTTCTTTCTGCGTACCCGAAAGCAACAAAACTTTATTAAAGCCTAGATTGTATAGCTCACCTTATTGACTCTTAAGCGGTCTACCACAACTTTCCACTTTCTTTTAAAATTGCAAAAATCCTGAGCTGTTTCTACAATATAAGAAATACTGTAGAGCGATCTGAAAGACCTATGCTCTCGGCCTGCCTAAAGCATCTTTAATCTGGAAACCTTCATTTATGTTGTGAGTTGTGCCTTCACCATAGTTTTTATGAGCAACTGACAAAAGTTGGAACTGTGCGTTGGTTCGTTGCTTCATAAAAAGCTCTAAGCAAAGGTGTACCATAGTTTTTATAGCCAGCACAAAATATCACTTAATTCGAGAACATTAAAACGCATCCAGCCTATCATACAAATACTAACAACTAAAAATGCTATAAATAAATAATGCTGTACAAAATTAGTTAAATATTTAATTAAAAAAAATGAGAAACTGCTTGCTAATTTAAAATGACACTAAAAGTAAATAAAGCATGACGTCACAGTCGAGATGATTGTGACATATAATAGTAAACTTACATAGCATATATTGCATATAATAAACATAAACAATATTCGATGTGATGAAAATCCTATAAAAAGGCTTAAAAAAAGAAGTTTTAAAAATCTGCTCCAACAAGCGCCGAACTGAAAGAAAACGAAAAGAAGACCGACAGAAAAGCGGACCAAATGATGGCCTCCTGATTGACAGGACTCCTTAACACTCCTAAGCCATCTCTAACTAAACAAGCTGGATTGGCGATCATAAAATAAGAAACCTGCAATTCATAAAATATATGTATTTTTGATAATTTTTTGCAAAATAAATACAAAAAAAAAAAAAAAAAAAAAAAAAAAAATATTCGATGTAAAGTGTTTTTTTTCAACCTTAACTAAATCTTTGAATTATTTTATTTATTTTTTGGCGCAAATCTAATTGAAAAAAAAAAGGAGACATTTTCTGAGTAATAAGCGCAGCTCCGTCCAAGCGACAAAGATATAAATAGTTAGAAAAATAAATAAATAGAAAAATTTTCGTACGTTCAAATTGAGGCAACATTTTTTATGTTTAAAAAACACATAAAAATGCATTCATAAAAAATAAATATTAAAAACACATGTTTTTAGCATTTTAAACGTTAGTTGACATGCCACTATTTACTGATTATTATTTTTTGTTTTTGTTTACATTGTCAGCTGATTGCGATAACCGTTTGCAAAAGAACAAAAAACAACACTGGCATTTTATCGCTGCAAATCAATGGGCAACACTGCTTTCAATAAAATGGCGCACAGTATTTTTGAATTCTAGTTCAATATTTTAATTTCAAGCATACAATAAAAGTTAAATATTTTGCAATGTGCGTTACAATATATACGTATTGCTCAACTAAAGTGTTTGCTAAAAACAAAAACTAGTTTTAAAAATACAAATGGCGCGGTCTTGCAGTATTGGAAAACTACGAAAGCAACTGTTGCGTGTTGCGTGTTGGGCAATATTGCATGCGAAATACTTGTGTGTGCACACTTTTTTATAACAAACAGCGGCAGCACTGAATTGAACTTGGCGTGTTATCGCTGTTATCGAGCTTTTGCCGGTTTATCATGCGCGCCATATTTAAAAGTAAATAAATTGTATACGCTTGCTGGTTGTCAATACTTGGCATTTTTATTCGTAAATATTTTTGCATGTTCAATTACAAGTAATTTTTGTTTTGAATTTATTTATTAAATTTTTTAATATTTTCGTTTATTTGTTTTGCTTTTAATATGAAGATTTGTCGACTTGGTGTGCAACAATTAGTTGACATTATAATTTACTTTTTGTTTGTATGTATATACGAATTTAAATTCAAATTGTTCTTGTTATAATTTTTTATAATTTATAATGCAATTAACATTATGTGTTTGTGTGTGTGTACCATCGTTTATGTATTTACTTTATTGGAAATGTTTGCTAAATATAGTTTTTCAATATAAAATGCGGTTTTCACATAACAAGTTTGTTATTTGTTATATTTAGTATGTATATAGTATAGGTATATAGGTAGTTATGTAAATAATATAATCTTAATACATTCATTCCCATTTTTTTGTTGTTTTGTTGTTAATGTTGCTACACTTTTTTCTATTTAATTTGTTAATTATGTTTATTGCTGTCGTTTTGCGCTTGTATATGTTTTATTTTGCTTTTTTTTATTACATATTTATTTTTACTTTATTTAAAAATCGTTATTGGGGCAGTTCACGTTCTATATAGAAACATTGTCTGCAGTGAATATTAAACTTGTTGCAAATTTCTAATGCATACAAAAAAAAAAAAAAATTCGTAACAAGTATGTATTTTTTTTTTTAATAGCTAAGTTAATTTATTTTATAAATTTCGGTGTTTATATTTTATGCCGAATGCGTATTAACGCGCTTACTAATGGCTAAATACTATATATGTGTTAAGAAGTAATGTTTTTTTTCAAGTATTGACGCGGCCAAACTAAAAAATAAATAATTAATTTTTAGAAATTAATTTATAAACTATTTATTTTGTATCATTTTTTTTTTTTGTTTTTAATAAAGCGCAATCTTATGTTTAGCACTTAACTATACCCATCCTTTCGGCTTTGTAGTTGTTAGTATTTTAAAATTTTTACTTGCGGCTGCTATTTTTTTTTTTTTTTTTTTTATATAATTTATAATTACTTTCATAATGCTCTTTGGTTCACTTGCTATTTTTTTTTACTGACACAAAAAGAACTTCTTCGTTTAACTTGCTCAAAAAAAATATTTTTGCAAAAAAATGCGTTGATTTTACGTTATAAACTATTTTTTCACTAATCAGTTTGAGGTTCGATTTATTGTATAATAAATATATATTTTAAGTTGTATATGTTTATATAAAAAAATTTTCGGTTTTGCTTTGATTTTTTTTTTTTTGTTTTTTTCGTCAAAGTTTTACGCGCTATAAATTTGTTTCTTATGCTAAACAAAAAAAATTTTGTATGCGTATTTGTTATTACTTCTAAACATCTATTATATATAAAAATTAAATTTATTTATTTTTCTTCACATATATAAAAAATTTTAATTGTATATAAGTGTTTATTTATTTTAACAACATTTAAAATGTATGCAAGTAGTTTTGAGAGTTGATTTTTTTTTATATATATATCAAAAAAATAGTAATTGCGCTTTGTGGCCTTATCAAGAAAAAAAAAAAAAATACAACAAAATTAGCTTGGCTGCTTAAAAATGACACAAAAAAATTTTTATGTAAAAATAGCTCAAAAAAATGCAATACATAAAAAAAAAAAAATATCTGTTACTACCAAAAAATGTATGCCTTAAGTTTCATGCTCAAAAAAATTACTTAATTTTTTTCCTCTAAGTTTATTATATAACTTGAATTTCTAACTTATGAATATGACGCGCATAATTTTTTATATTTTAATTTATTTTATTTTTTATTTTTTTTTTGTACAGCAGCTCTCGCGCATAACTAATCTATGCTGGCCCGAAACAAACTCTGTTTGACTCTGTTTCTCAAACATAAAAATTAATTCAATAACAAATATGGATTTAAAAAAAAAAAAAAAATACTTATATATAACTTATAAAACTCTGGGGCCTGGCCTTATGCGATTTCGACTGCAATTTCTTAAATTACACAGTTCAACAATATTTTCGCTTGATTTTTAAAAAAAAAATGTTTTATAAAAGACTCTGTTTAGAGGCATAAATTTGTTTTTTTTTTTGTTTTCACTTTATTTTTCTAAAATGCAAATGTTTTATGCACAAACCTGCAGCTGCAAATATTTAATTGTTTCATTTTCAAAACGTTTCAACTGCACTTTTTGGTGCATCACTGAAACAGTGTTGTCCATTAAGCAACAGTGTTTTAAAACGCAAGTGAAGCCTATCGATATGTTTATCGATACAAACATTTTAAAATGTGGCTATCTTTTGATTTGAATTGCTGATTGCTAATTAAAATGAAAATGAAGCTTAAATATAAAACAAAATCCAATATGAAAAATCTTCTTTTAAAAATCAAGCGCTGTTGTGTGTAATGCGTTCATATTAAAAGTATTTTACGTTTTTACTACAATTACAAAAAGAGTTTTTCACTAACTTCACGTAAAGTATTGAAATTTGCACAAAAAAAAAAACAAAAATGGCGTAATTCTAGAACTACTCACAAGTGGCTAATTACTATGAGTTAGCTATATGAACGTGTTATATATTTAATTGTTTTGTATATATATCTTGTTGTATATGCTACAAAAGTGAATGCGTTTTAAATTGCAACTTGATTGGTTGTTTATATTATTTTCTTTTTATTTACTATATATGTATGTATATAGGGATTTTATTTTGCTTTATGGTCTTTTTGTTAAGTTACCCGATTATATGGCGCCTATATAAATATAATGGAAGTGCTTGGGCTTCATAAGGTTTTTATTGAAATTTTTTTTTGTTTTTTTAGTTTAGGAAAGCTTTTTTCCAGCCGTTAAATATTAATTACTTTTTTTTTTAGTTTTTTGCTTTAAAGAGTTCAGCACAACCAAGCTGTTTTTGTTTTTTTTTTTTTGCTTTATTTTTATATGTATATATTTTTAACTTTGAAGTTTACATCTTAGTTTTGTTAACGACTTGTTGTATACTATGTACGTGAGTTTATATATTGCATTGTTTTTACTCTTTTTGTTTTTTTTTTATTAATATTTAATATGCTGACTAATCTTAGGCTTTTTAATTTGCTAAACTTTAATTGTAATTCGTTGATGCAACTGCCTTGAATTTGTTATACAAAACTAATAGTTTTAGTTTTGTTTTTAGTGTGTGGAAATTTGGCAACTAAATAAAAAAAATAAAACAAAAACAAATAAAGTGGTTTTCAAATGTTTATTATAGTTTTTTAAAATTTTTATGTGCAAGCAAGTGCTTTTTTTCAAGTTTATTTTTGTTTTTTTTTTGACAGTAAATATGTTGTAGCATTTATAAATTTATAAAGAAACATAAAAATCAAGTTCAAAATTTTGAAAATTTTGTTTACAAGTGTGTGTAATGTCATATAGTAAGCTCAGCTGTGGCGCATTATATATAAAATTAATACAATTATAAAAAAAAAAAAATAACAACATAAATTTAAGCATATGTTCAGCTTATTTTTTAAAATACAGCATTTAAAATAAAATAAGTTTTCATTTTACAGCGCCACGCCTATGCCTAAATGTTTTTTTTTTTGTTTGTTTGTTTGTTTGTTTTTAAACCTCTTTAAGTATTAGCATTATTTGCTTTATGCTTTGATTTAAAATAAAAAATTTAAGTTTCTTTACGTTTTTTTGCTTTTTTTGTGTTTTTGTCTGTTTTGCTTTTGTCAGGCTTTTTATCACTTTGTTTCTTACTACAGATTTTTCGTTTCATTAGTTTAACTTGTTTTAATTTGTGTATGTGTGTGTGTATGTCTGATAACATGCTCAAGTTTTTTAATTATATATAAAAAAAAGTTGTTTACATATATAGTATATAAAAAAAAAAATTTGTTTATAACTATTAAAAAAATTAAAGTTTTGTAATTTTGTTTGGCTGCGCTTTTGAACTGCATTGTTTTTAAATTAGTTTCATTTTCATTCAGCTTCTTTTTTTTTTTTATTATTTTTTTTTTCGTTTAGTTAAGTCTACACAGCCGCCTAAGCCGCCTTCTTTACACATAGCTAGCATATATAATATATATAAAAAAAAAATTAACAGCCTGTACTTGAGCATGTTAACATAATTTATATAAAAAAAAAAATACATTTCATATGTTTTGTTTAAATTATGAAAAAAAAAAAGTTATTTTGTTTACTTCAGCTATTAAATATACATATACATATCATGTCATTATATAATTGCGTTTTCATTAACGCTATAAAAAAAAAAACAGTATAGACACAGAAAAAAAAACCAGCTTAAGTATATGCTATAATATATAGGTATATATATTATTACGCGTATTTTTATAGTTATATAAATATATATGAAAGTTTTTGCATTTGCTGCATTTTAATATTAATTTAAGTTTTAAGCAAAAAAAAAAAACATCGCATTTCTTTATATCGTATGTGTGTGTGTGTGTGTGTATATATAGTTTTTTAATTCTTATATGCCTAAATTGTTGTTACAAAAAGAACTTGCTGCAAAAACAATTAAAAACAAAGACAAAAACTTCATGAGCAACATTTAAACAATAAATGAGAAAACTAAACTGGCGCTGTTAAAAATTAAAAAAAAAAATAGTTATGTGTTTCACGTGCACGTTAATAAAATAAAATGTTTTTAAATTTTGTGTTTTTTTCATGCTGTTGCTGAGTTTTGTTTTTTTTTTTTTTTTTGTATTACATTATTTGTTTCTAGCTGCTAAATCCCTTGATTTTTTTTTAGTTTAAAAAAAAAAATTGTTATGTATATATATATATAGCATATGTATGAAATTATCATTTATATAAACATTTTTTTTTTTTTTTATATTTTGAGTTTGCAATTGCCAGTTTGAGGTTATGTAGGCCATACATAATTGGCTGTATTTGTAGTTGTTAATAATGATGATGATGATGTTGTTGTGGCGGTGTTGGTGCTTGTTGTGGCTGATGATGATGATGATGTGGTGCTGGCTAAGTTGTATTGTGGTTTGTTGCCAAAAAGGCGTTGTTGTTGGTGTTGTTGTTGTTGTGAACTGCTGGCATTATGTGTGTTATTATAGCTGTTGTGGTGTTGCAGACCATTAAAGTTGTTCTGCTGTATGGATAATATGCCATTTAGTTGTTGTAGATTATGTGTAAGTGCATTGTGATTGTTGTTGGGTGAATTGTGGTTGTTGTTTAGCACATAGCTGAGCGCAGCAACATTATTTTGCCAGCTGCTGCTGCTGTTGTTGTTGTTGTTGCAGTTGTTGCTGCTGTTGCTGGGACTATTGTGATGACTGTGACTGTGGCTGCTGTTGCTGGAGCTGCTATAGTGACTATAGCTGCTGCTGCTGTTGTTGGGGCTGCTATGGTAACTATGGCTCTGGTTGTTATTGCTATTGCTATTGTTGTTGTTGTTGTTGTGAGCACTATGAAAATTTTGAGCAGCAACATTTGCTTGATTTTGGCGTTGTAGTTGTAGTTGTTGTTGTTGGTTGTTATTGTGGTTGTTGCTATTGTAGCCATTATGGCAAATTGCTTGTTGTCTGTTGTACATTGGCCAGCCATTGCTGTTGTTGTAGTTGTTGCTGATGTTGTTGCTGTAGCCATTCAACGCCTGCTGCTGTTGTTGTAGTTGCTGCTGCTGTTGCGGCGTCAATTATAAGTAAGGATAATGATACTTCTTACGATACAGTCCATCGAGCAAATCGGCAAAGTTGTCACCTATTTGAAAAATTGCATAATTTTTTTTTTTTTTTTAACAAAGTAAAGAAGAAAAAAAATAATTTATTAGCATTTTTATAAAAGCAATAATTGGAGTACATATTATTATTAACGAGTCGTCTATTTGAAAAAGTTGCTATATCTATATAAATTAAGCTACTTAAATTTTATATTATTTATGTATGTATGTATATTAGGGCGGGTCAATTTGTATGGGGCCGAAAAACCCTTATGGGGCTCACTCGGATTTTGATTCTTTGGATAATTCTAAGCAAATTTGCTCAAGAAACTATGGGTCTAAAATGAATTTCGAGTCGCCCACTTTTTCAAAATCGGTTTTTTTCGACATATTCAAAAATCGACTTAGAAATTCATTGAAAAGGCCTAAAATCGATATTTTTTCTCTAGCCAAATGTGAATTTGGGGGTTTTTGGGGTCGAGGAATTCATTATTGACATCTATTTTTAATTTTGGGTGCCGCCAGAGGGCGCTTTAGTGTTGGTTTTTGATTTTTTTCGGTTTTTTTCTTGAAAATTTTGAAAAAGTGGGCGACTCGAAATTCATTTTAGACCCATAGTTTCTTGGGCAAATTTGCTTAGAATTACCCAAAGAATCAAAACCCGAGTGAGCCCTTATACCGAAAAAAACTGACCCACCCTAATGTATATATATTTAAGTGCTGCCTAACTTAGTTAACTTAATGCATTTTGTTTGATTTGATTATTTAATACTTTTGTTTTGCTTTTGCTTTTACTTTAATTTTGTTTAATTAAATGTTCTAGTTTAAAGTTGTTAGTGTTAAATATTGTATTTGTTGTTTGTTGAGACAAAAGTTATTGTATTTGCTTGGTTTTAAAATTTATTTTTTACATCAATTTATTGTTTTTGTTTTGCTTTTGTTTAGTTACTCATTTTCATGTTGTTTTGCTTTACAAGCGCAAAATCATATACATATTACATAATGTATATAATTTTTTTCAGCCTTTATTTCAATTTCTGCATATCTCAAGCGTTACCATTTTTAATTTATTTTTTTAATTATTTCGAAATTGTTTCTTACTTTTTTTTCTTTTTTTGTTTTCGTTTTTGCATTAAACGTGCCATGTTCTTTTTGTGGGATTTTCAGGATTTCATTTGGGATTTTATTTCTTGTGTAGTTTTAATTAAAATTTGATTTAAACAAAATAAAAGCGCAATGATATGGTATGCATATGTACAGAGTATTGAATGAGCTGTATATTGGATGGCGGTTTTTTTTTTTGGGGGGCGGCGGTGTGGGAATTATGTAGCACAAAAGTGTGCCAAAAAACATTTTGCAAGCAATTTCGTAAAAAGCACTTTTGCTATGTAAACAACACTCACAAACATAATATATAAAATATTTAACACATTCGAGCATTGAAAATTTCATGATTTCGATAAAGAGTGTGAAAATGCAATTAAATAAACCCAAGCTAATACAGATATAATTGGATAAGATATTATAAAATATAAATGTTGAATTACTACAACAAAAGTTCTCTCCAAGATCAGTATAGAGAAAAGTTTTGTCCAGCTGTTGGTAATGCGAACTAGTTCTTCTAAGTACTCAAGTACTGCAAGAGTTAGTAGTTCTATATAGACACATTTGATTGTTGGCAACTGGAAAATGTTGTAAGCATAGCTAGCTAAAAACATTATACATTTAACTGAACTGGTAACTAATCAGTAGGCGGGGAGAGACAGAGAACTATTTCAACTGATAACAAACCCTTAAAGCGGTCTTCACTACTACAACACTTTATGCTTGATCTTTCGAGGCTATATAAGTATTCATAACCGGAGCTGCTCCTAAATACAGACTTTAGTAGAAAACAGGTTCTTTTAACAATTTTCTCTCTTTAGAGAATTTACAGAGCTATCGCCAAGAGTGCAGATCGCAGATTAACTAATTTAAATTAAAAGAAACCTAGATTGCCCTAGCCTAACGCAGCTTAAGTATCTACAGCATTAGTTTTGAGTTTTATTCTCTTAGTTCTGAGCAGGCGCGTGGTCATAGGGGGGTTTTTTCACTGCGAAGTGTGGGGGAAGCAGCGGGTGGTCCGGACCCGAAAACCAACACGTGGATCTACCACTGATTTTTAGAAAATTCGGAACAGTACAACTACATTTTCGCAATACTAGTACTACGAGTACTTCAATGAACTATACGATCCAAATAGTTCCCAACTTCGAATGAACTTTCTTCACTTCCTACTTTTCTTATTGAAATACAATGTTTTTGGAAACCCATATAAGGCCTTAATTCGAAACTTTCGAGTTTTGGGTACTACTTTTCGGAAAGTGCAAAAATGGTTCCGAATAAGAACCAAAATAAGGCTGTAATTCAGAACATTTGAAAGCACAGAAATGGTTATTGGTACTACGAGTACTTCAATGAACTATACGATCCAAATAGTTCCCAACTTCGAATGAACTTTCTTCACTTCCTACTTTTCTTATTGAAATACAATGTTTTTGGAAGCCCATATAAGGCCTTAATTCGAAACTTTCGAGTTAAGATACTACTTTTCAGAAAGTACAAAAATAATTTCGAATAAGAACCAGAATAAGGCTGTCATTCAGAACATGCAGCCAACTTTCTTTGAAAGCACAGAAATGTGCTATTAAAATAAGCTTAGCTAATCCTTTGAAGAGATTCATAGACAGCTGTTTCCAAACGGTCATAAAAATTAAATTAATGGATTGCACAGTCTTCAGCGAGGAAACACAAAAAAAAAAAAATGGACTCAGGTTTATAAGCTCTACGTGTATGTAGACAACACAATGTAAAAGTGCTCCTAAATTAATAATCAGTAGAAAGTTTTGTGACGGAACTATTAAAAAGCGAGACCACAAGTTCTTTTGAGTTAGACTTAGAAGTGAGTTCAAGTCAATACAATTTGCAAGTGCTCCTGAATTAATAATCATTAGAGCTTTGTGACGCAACTTTTTCTAAAAGTTCTTTTGATTTAGTGTTAGGAATGAGTTCTTTTGTTATTTTTATTTTTTTTTTTTTGTCTCACAAAAAAGTTTCTCTATAAATGTCTTCAGTTTTAGTAATGTAACCAAATGAATATGGATTAGTAGCTTCTGTAACTATAAGTTAAGCTTTGTAATTATATAGATTTATAATATACAAAATTCGATTAAAACCAAATGGTTTTAATAAATAATGGTGAAAAGTTGCTGCTGGAACTGATAGTTCTTTCGACTCACTGCTCAAATGGTAAGTCAATCATAAAAAGATCTATATAGCAATACAAAATATAAAATGAAACAAAAGTTAAAAGGCTTATTGAGTGAATTTTGATCATAATAATAAGTTCCTGCTGAAAGTAATAGTTCTTTTGAGTTTGCTTATCAAACAACAAAATTGAATCATTTTTATTGGAAAGCCGGTTGATTAATAGAAAATCGAAACTCATTCAAAAGCTCAATCCAACCAAAATTTAAGATCTGATATGAACCAGTTTGAACTGTAATCTACCTACATAAAATATGAAATACAAAATGAACCAGTCTGAAAAGCAGCTGCTGGAAAAAAATACTTTTAGAACTAATAGTTCTTTTGATCCAGTGTTCAATGAAACCGATTATTAGAGAACTGAATTGTAACATCAAATTCAATAAACTAAATTATACTTATAAGTTATTGCAAGTCAGTAAGTATGAGTAAGTTAATTTAAAAACAAGTAGTTCACTCTCAAGGCCCTTTGCTCCAACTAGAACACTAAGTTCCTCTCTCACTAGAGGGTACTAATAACTTCACGAGCTGCTAGTTCTTTTGAACTGATAGTGAAACGAATTATCAGAGAATTTATTTCAATAATGAGTGACTTTATCAGTTATTATTGAATGTTTAAAAAGCTCAATAAAATTCGATTGAATTATACTGAAACCGTATTATTGTCAGTTGTTAATAGAGAAAGAAGTTTTTTTATGTAGTTGCAAACCCAAACAAGTTAAATGTTTAGTAATATGCCAGACTTAACTTAAGTGATAGACCAAACATGCAGAAGAAGTCATAGAAGTTTCTGAAACTTTTTAGTACTGACACAGTAGTAAATGCCGCTTATTTTTGGGTTTATTAAGAAATAAAGATCTGCACAAAGGCACTCAAAAAAAAAAAAAAAAATCAACTGTCGTCTACTCTCTCGTGAGTAATTCTTGCTCTTGACAACACTGCATTATTTATCGATGATTGCTTTCGTGTATTAATGAATTCGTTTATCGACAAATGCATTCATTTATCGATGATCATGCACATCCCAATAAAGCAATGAGCTGATTTTTGCAAGCTGACTGTGTGGGGCAGGGTTGATATTCATAAATGAAAATTTTTCTATACTAAAACAACATTTGAATCAAAATTAAAGTTAAACATTAATTCGTATTATGTGGTATACTAAATGCTAGTTTTTTTTGCAAGTTTTTGCAAGCAACTAAATGAAAGCCAAGTGTTTTTTTTTTCAGCGCTGATCACGTGCTTTTTTTTTTTTGTGTACTTCTCGAAGCTTGAAGTACAAGTTAGTGGAACTTTTTCAAATGACGCTCGAAATAATTTTGTTTTTCAATTTGGAATATCTTATATGCTTTTTTTTTTTTTTTTTTTTTTTGAGAGTTATATTTAAAGATTGATTGTAGAAAGCACAGACTAGGCGGGCGATTTGAATGCATTGTAATATGAGCTTAAAATGAAAATTTTCGATGGAATAAATAATACAAGTATATGGAAACATGGCACGCTTTTGAAAAATAGAGTTAAGAGCATGAGAATTGAAACTCGCAGTAATATTAACGAAAGAAATAAAATAACTGAGCTGTCTATGTGTGAGTGTCTTATGTTTTTTTCTGTTTATGTATGTAGCATGTATGTCTTGTTAACTTGTCTCTTAACTACTTAAACAGTTATATTGTTCGATCTTATGTGCTCTCAAAAAAAAAAAAAAAAAAAAAAAATTATTATTATGATTATATATTAGGCATAGTTAGAGAATATAAAAAGGAATAATTACTATCGAGACCAAAGATAGCATCGCAAATAGCATCGAATAATGAGCGTAATTTTTCCATAGCTCCGTCTAAAAAAAAAAAATAAAAAAAAAAATTTACAACTTTATTAGTTGTGGCGCAGCTGGGGGGGTTATATATATTTTGTTTAATATGCTTTATAAAAGCACTGAATACTATATATATATAAACTTTTTTGTTTCTTCTTTAACAACAAACTTTGTTTAGTAAACAATAAAACAAAAAAAAAAAAAAAAAAAAAAAGTAACAGAAAAGGACATAGTTATGAAATGAGTTTGATTTTATTTGTTAATTGTACTTGGAATTTTTCTTTTTTTTTTTTTAGTTTTGTCGTCTTGCGACAAAATAGAAAAAAAAAAAAAAAAAAAAGTAAAAGTGAGGTTAGTGCGCTCTCTACTTAGGCGAAAACAATTAAGGTACAGTTTCAGTAACACAAACTACACTGCAGTTAGTCAAACATTCAATGAAATTGTATTTGAAATGAGCTTTAAACACAAAAATTCAACTCAAATTAAAATAAATTCCTAAAGCTTAACAAGGCTAAGACATAGCTTTTGTCCAAGTGCTTGGCATAGAGAAAACAGCTGTTCAGCAGACTTGGCTTAAATGCATTTGAAACCAATTTAAATAATAAACTAAAATGTTTAGAACTTAAAAGAATACTTAATTTTGAAACATTTTTGTTTTTTTTTCGGTTTTTTTTTTTTGAAAACCACAACAAAAAAACAGCTCAAAAAATGTGCATAAAATAAAAAAAAAAAAAAAAATAACAAATTGAACTTTGCCTCTTTAAGCTTATGCACATATTTAGAAAAAATCACAGCTATATAAAAAATAAAAAAAAAAAAAAATGGTTTTTTTTTTAACAATTGTTCTGCCCAGCAAATTTTGCAAACGCTCACTTTTTATAATATATAATCTTTAAACTTTGTATTTTTGTCTGCTTACAAAAAAAATACAAGTTTTTTTTTTAGTTTGTTCAAATTTAAGCCTGACACTACACAGCAAGCACATAAAAAAAAAAATGTTTTTTTACGCATTATATATGTATATTTTTTGGATTTTTTTTTTTTTTGACACTAGCCCATGTTGTTTAAAAAAAAATATAAAAAAAAATGCTTCGCACTGTCATGGCAAACACTTTCACTTAAAAAAAAAATAGTTTATGTATGTATGCATAACTATATATATTCATGAGTTACACTTAAAAAAAATTATAAAAAAAAAGTAGTATGGCTTATATTTTTTTTTTTGTAATTGTTGTATACTTGGAACATTATGGCACTGGAACCGATAAAGGGGTGTGTACTAGCAGTCATATTCATGATCTTTGTTTTTTTTTCTTTTGTTAACTAGCTTTTAAAAAAAAATTATTTTCACACAAAAAAATTAAAAAAAAAAATTTGAGCACCAGGCGAATCTTTCACTTTAGCTTGTTGCACCAAACATACATATACACATACATGTTAGTGTATTTTTTTTTTTTTTTCATAATTATTTTTTATTTTTATATATGAGTATATATAAATAATTCACCCCGTTATCGTTTCGTCAGTGCGCGCATACTTACCATGCGCCACGCCTTGCTTTTTTAAACTGTTTCTCATTGTTTCTGTCTTTAGTCTCTCAATCTGCGGCCTGTAAACAAAAAATCTGGCTCCCAAAAAAGTCTGGGATTTTGGTATGCAGCACACTCAAAAAAATAAAAAACAAAAATTTACACAGAAAAAAAACAAAAAAAAAAATTAAGAAACTTCCCGTCGTTGGCAATTTGTTCAAAAAAAAATGCTGCCCACACGCTTAAAGCTGGCTAAGAAAAAAAAAATAAAAAAATTTGTTTTTTTGTTTTGTTTTGCGTTTACGCTGCGACTTTTTATTTTTGTATTTAATTTTTAATTTTTTTTTTTTTTTAAAGATATATATATATTTTGTATGTATATAGCTCTTTCTAAAAACACTTTTGACGTTGGGTTTCCAAATTAAGTTTGTATATGTAGGTTTTGCTGCTGTTAACGCTGCTTGGTTTTTACTTTTTGTTTTAACGCACTACAAACTAAATAATTAAAATTTAACGCTATTTTTTTTTTGTTTTAAAGTTAAGTTATATAGTCAAAATATGTATGCATATATATTTATAAAAATGTATTTATTTATATATGTAGACTTTTATGAGAGAGACAGAGATGATAAACTTGAGTTTTGGATTTTACGTTTGATTTAAAAAAAAAAAAGAAAAAATATATATATATTTAAAAAAAAAATAAACAGTTATGCTGCTTTACACTTTGAAGATGAGAGCGTAAGAGTAGGAGCTAAAAATGTTGATTGCAGTTGTTGTTGTTGTTGTAGTTGTTGCGTGGAAAAATTATAAAATGGATTTTTTTTTTTTTTTTTTTTTTTAATTTTTTTAGGCCAAGGGTAGAGAACAGTTTTCGAAACAGGGCAACGTTTTAGTTTAGCGTTTTTAAACGTTTGGTTTTTCAAAAAAAAAAAAAAAAAAAATAGGGCATCAACTTTTGCACTGTTTTGTTAAAAAAAATTTCACAATTTCGACTTTTATTATTACTTTTATTATTGTTATAGTTGCTTTATAATTCAACACACTAATTATTTAAACTTTTTTATTTTTTTTTTTTATTTTTACACACATGAGTTTTATTTTTTTAAAGGCTTTTTATATGCTGCGCTTTAGTTCTTTATTAAAAAAAAACAAAAAAAAATAGACGTCTAGCAACTTTGTTGTTGTTGTTCCTGAATATTATAGGCAAAAGATATATTGCTTGATCTATATATCGTGGCACTTGGGCTTAACGCTTATTTATTATATAAAAAAGTTCATTATTATGTTTGTTTATTATATAGTTATTATTTTAGCCAGTTAATCTTGGCTGCTAAATTGGCTTAAACGGAGTGTGTGTGTGTGTGTGTGTTTGTGTGTGTGTGTGAGTTCATTTTTAAAAGCTTTCGCATGTGTTCTGTATTTGTTTTTAGTTAGTGTCTAAAATTAGTTTATTTAGCTTTAAAAATAAGTAATTAGTTGACTTGAGAAATTGGTTTCAAAAATTAATGCTGCTCCACACATTAAATAGTTACACTAAAAGAAATTTACAATTTGTGGCTTACAAAAAAAAAAAAAAGAAAAAAAAAAAGAGAAAAACGAAAATAATAAAGTTTCAAAAACATTTATATACACATTGAGCTGGCCAGCAAAACAGCTGCATTTTATTGTTATCGATAACAACAAGCTGCTGTATCGTTACAGCTGTTTCTTGGCAGCCACTGCGGTTAGACTAGACTTAGTTGCCCAACACTAACCCTAAATATAAACATTTTTTTTTGTTTTTTTTCAAGTTTACTATATAGTAAAATAGAGCATAGAAATTAAATTGTAAAAGTTCAAAGAATGCCGGCAACAACTACGGCCATACAGCATCAACTTTTTGCTGCAGTGTATTTACACATAAACTGTGTATATACATATACATATATATATATATTTTTTTTAAAAGTTATTATCAAAATTACAAATACGTAAATGAAAAGAAAAAACTAAATTTAACTAAAATTCGTTTGGTTAGTGTTTTTGTTTGTTGTGTGATTTTTCTGCTGCTTTTTGTTGCTGTACTTGACAAAAAAATATATATATAATTAATTTTATTTTATTTTTTTTTTTTTTTAATTTAATTTTTATATACATATACAATTATGTATAACTGGTCTGCTGTTGTTGTTGTTGTTGTTGTTATTATTATTAAGATGTCATTATTTGTGTGGTTTGTTTGATTTTTTTTTCTTTTTCTTGTTGTAGTTGGTTTGTTATTTTTTGAAAAATATTTGTCATTTAGATAAATTTTTGCGCATCGAAATATGGATGCGACTTTTGAAAGCGTTGTTGTGTTTTTAAAGATCTACCTCTGTGAACCATATTATTAAAGTTGGCGGTCATGGCCGCAGCCGCAGCGTTCGGCGCATTCATATGCATATGCGGTGGTGGCGGTGGTGGAGGTGCTGGTGGTCCCATTCCCATTTGGGTCATAAAGTGTGCCGCCTTTGCCTTGCCATGCTCCTCAGCCAAACGCACTGAGAGCGGCTGTGATCCACCCTCGGGTATGACATTGTTTAGCGCCGAGATAGCCTCCTGTGCCTCCTCGCGTTTGTTATAGCTGTTGGGAATGCAAATTTTTGATGTTTATAGATGTGTGAAAAAAAAAAAACAAAAAAAAAACAAAGTAGACCAAGTCGTCGTCTTTATATGAGTCAAAACAAATGAAACAGCTGATCTGCACTCATCAAAAAAAAAAAAAAAAAAAAAAAAAAATGCAAGCAGCGATTGGCTTATGTATGTATTATACATATATATATAATAACTTATAGAGCATAGACTAGTCGGTACACTGAGCACTTACCGCACAAATGCCACACCACGTGGCCTGCCAGTGAGTTTGTCACGCAAAATGTTCTTCTGCACAATGGAACCGTATTTGCCAAAGATCGTATCCAGCTGATCGTCGGTTATTGTGCGCGGCAGATTGGTAACATACAGATTGGTATCCTTAATCGATTCTCCACCAGGACGTGCATAAGAAACCTGTTTAAAGAGAGTTTAAATATAAACGATAAGTAAGCGTTCAATTATGCTTATAAATTTGCTCAATAAAAACAGTCAACATATTCAAAAGTGATAAGTTTTTCAATCATGATTTGAAATTAATTCGATAGTTATTGTTAAAATCATCATGAATATATATATATATATATATATACATTCGATCATGCTTATATATAGTTTTCTATTGAAGAATAATTTACCAACATAATAGCAATTAATCTCAAAAATTTTGTAGCAATTATTTTGATTACAAAACGCCTTAAAATCATCGTTTAAAACATTGATAAAAACATCTATCGAAATGTAAACAAAAAACTTATAAAAGTTGAAGCAGAGAAGGTGCACTAGATTCTTTTAGAGCAGTCTGATCTTTTAAAATCAGCTCATCTTCAGAAAATATATAAAAAAAAGGTACCTTAAGCCGCTTGTTGCGCACTGTGATGCCATTCAAGTTTTTGATAGCACGCTGTGAGTCCATTTCCGATGTATAGTCCACAAAAGCATAACCAAAACTGTAGCCAGTCTGGGGAAAGAATAAATATTTTATTTAGTATATAATTATCAGTCATCAGGGAAATTTCAAGCCTTACCTTATAGTCTCTCATGATTCTGCACGTATTAATGGGACCAATACCACGGAAAAGCGCATATAGCTCACGATCAGTCATATCTTGCGGCAAATAGTTGACAATCAAATTTGTGCCATTGCAACGCTGATCGTTAACCATATCATCGCTGCCACCGCTGCCAATGGAGACGCCGCAAAGATTGTTCAACGAATTGTTGCTCATTGTGGGCGGCAGATTGCATAAGCCACCCAGGGAATTGGCGCTGCCGCCATTTCCGCCAGGAAAATCGTTGTAGCCGCGTCGAGACGAGGAACTTGGAAATGTAAATTCTGTGTCCTGTGGTGAGAACGCATAACGTGACTGTAATAAATTAACCATACAAAGATATTCTAATGTTGAGAGCAGGCCTCATAAAACGCTTTCTTCATTTAGATTTGTTTTTGGGGGGGATTTTTGTTTTGTTTTGTTTCGTTTCGTTACTTGCGTTCCATAAACACGGCGCAGTGGTATGCTGACTGGATAACACGTTACGTTACGTTACGTTACGTTACGCTAGATGAGCATTCGCATTCGAGCAACAGCAACAGCAGCAGCGCAACAACAACTCTTACGCTGTTAACTCATATCAATTATCAAAAACACAATTAGCATCAAATGCATAATTATAGAAAATTCATTGCAAAAATGTGAGCTGATGAGCATGTCGTTAATTTTATTCAAAATGGCGGCGATTAACGATCGATTAAAGTGCATAACTGATAACAGTCGTTTTTAACAGACGAATAACGGTGGTCGCAAATGCTATGTATTTCAAAATGGCGGCGATTGACGATAAGTGCAACATTCGTTTAACAGTTGTAACATTCGTTTAACAGACGATTAACAGTCGCTTGTTAAGTTAAAAGCGCACAGCGCTGGTGCGATAAAAATAAACACATTCTTTTACGTGTTCTTGTATGTTTGTTATTAAATGTGTATGTGTGTGTCATTCGTATGTATCTTGAGAAAACTGCAAACAGTTAACGGCATTCATCGTTGCATAGAAAAAAAAAAAAAATAGGTACTAAATGGAAAAAGCAAAAACTGTCAAGAAAATGAAAGAAGACATTCTTTTTTTTGTGTTTTTCTTAAAAGCGGCTTATTTGTACTTTATGTGGCCATGTACGTGTGTGAGTGTTTGCGTGAGTATGTGTATATGTGGGTGTGTGGGCTGACTTTGAAAACTTATATGACAAAAAAAAAAAAAGGGCGGCAAACACTTGAAAAGGAAATGGACAGCAGCTCAATGCCATGCTAACAATCAACTAACATTGATTTTGAAAGGTTGGCTTTTATCGTTGCCTACGGTGCTACCCGGGCCGTAAAGGCCAACGGAAACGGAAGGCACTACGTTAAAGTGCCCTACCCAGGTAGGGGCGCTCAAAGCTATGTACAAGCGAGTATTTTGTTTAGAGCATAGACATAGACAGAAAGAGACTATACAAAAGCATAAAAGTATTAGCTGAGAGAGTTGAGGAAGGGCCCCTTGTTGGGCGCCAACATGGTTAAGCTCATATATGTAGGAATTTAAACTCATTAATGGCTGAGGAGAATTGCTTGTGAAACCATGAGATCATAGCGCTCATGGTCAGAAGAAGCAACAGCCGTTTGCAGAGATATTCAGAATATTCGAATCAAATAGTAGTTTGTATACGGTGTGTTTGCCAAAAGAAATCCGGGTCAACGCTTAAGGATTAAGTGTTATAGTTATAAAAAAATAAACTAAACAAATTGTTTATTGTTGTTGTGTTGTTGCTGTACTTGTTGTTGTTGTTGTTGTATTTGCTGTAGATATTTTGTAGTTTATCATATGCTCATTTTTTGTTATTTAAAAAAAAATGGAAAATTTATTTGAAATTTTATGCTTGCAATTATTATTATTTTAATTTTTAAGTATTTCATTGTACTAATAAAAATCAAATATTCAGCATCCATAAAACATTTTCAGTTTTCAATATATATATTTTTTTTTTTTTTTGTAACTATTTTTTATTGTTATTCAAGTTAAATTTGAAAAAGCGTGTGCCCCAAAGCGTTCATGAGGCAAACTCAATAACATACACAACTACTTAATAATAATAATAGAATTAAATTTAATTTTAATTTAAAGTTTTGATATAGAAAAAAACATACAAACAAATTTCAAGTTTTCAAATTCAAATTCATTTGCTTTGTCGCACATGCATTAAAATTTTAAGTACTATATTTTTAGCTAAGTATTAAGTATTTTTTTTATTTTTTTTTTAAATAAATAAATAAATATATTTATACGTACCATTCCGGATGGCAGTGAATGGGACATGCCAAATAGACGCCCACCGCTGTTTTGTGCAGATTGATTGAAGAGAGAAGCACAGCAGAAGAAACAAATAATTAGTGGATTTATAGTGAAATGATTTTAAAATTAAAATAATTGTTAAATATAAAATATGTTACGATAGATACATAAAAATAAAAAACTAAGCGCAATTTTTTAATGGTTTTCGTTGAAATGAGTAACTTAAGTTGCATGTATAAAATGTAGCTATATGAAAAACTAAAGCTAACTTAATTAAGTATGTATAATTAATTATAAACAAAACGTTTGCTGCTGCATTTAATGTGGGCTTGAATTTAGATACTTTTAAAAAAGTCAGCAGACTTTTGGCCCAGCATCATCAGTGCAAGGCAACAACAAACGTATTAAATAAATTAACTAAATTTACGCTAGATTTTAATTTTAAACTTATAAAATGCCTTAACATTTTGAGCAAGTATTAAACATTATGGCAGCCTGTTTTAGGCAGGCTAGGCAGAAAATATTCTATAACTGACATTACTGTGATAACTTAATACCACACAGCAGCAGTTATAAACAACGAGAATTAAAAAAAAAAAAAAAAAAAAATGTTTATATGCTGATATGGTAACACTTTTTTTTTTCACCACTTAAAAAAAAATCGACTCTTTGACTGTTGCACTTGAAAAAAAAAATATATATATTTTACACTCGAAAAAAATTTGAAAAAAAAATATTTTGGCACATTTAGTTGTAATATTTTTAAACTGCATTTTACAGCACTTGAAAAAAAATATAAAAAAAAATTGCTTTTGTAAACACTGCACTTTATGCGCTTTGGCGCAACACTTGAAAAAAATGTTTAAAAAAAAAATTAAACTAAGCCAAATATCAGGGGTTGTTGTTTATGCTTTTTGACTAAAGTACGCTTGAAAATTACTTTCTAATATAGTCTGGAATTTTGAAAATGTTTAACTCTAAAGCTGTAAAATTTAACTGCCACTCCCGCGTTGACAGTCGTCTTGTATTTGGACTGCATTTTGTGGTGTTGTTAATTTGTTTTTATATAAATAAGTTCTATTTTATAGCATAGTACATATTGGCTTAAAACTTTCTATAGCATGATAAAATATTTGGAAATTTTTTTAAAATGGTTTTTGATTAAAGATTTTGTTTTTTTTTTTTTTGATTTGTTTTTAGTCTTAGTCTTTACTTACAGGCGTAAACGGCGCTTTCGTGTGTTGTTCATTTTGCACCAGGTTCAAGGCAAAATGATTTAGCAAGCAAATAAATAATCAAAATTAAAAAAAAACAAAAAAAAAGTTTTAAACAAAAGGATCTTGCGCTCAAAGTTCCTGTCTCGCTCATACAACGTATGACTAATGTTGTGGCATGTTTTGCGGCGACTTGTTGTGGCTGCTTGGCTGCTGTGAAAAAGAGATGACTATACAATCAATAACAAGAACTGTTGACAATTTAGTTTAGCTCTGCTGTCTAGTCGGAAAAGCCTTAAATTGTTGTAAACATTGTTGTAAACATTTTGGGCAATTCGAGGCTGGCGCCAGTTTTGATTGCCAAAAATATTCAGAAAAAAAATAAGCACAGAAAAAACAAAAAAAAAAAACAAAATGGCGTCCGACTAGCAGCCTGTACTTTAGGCTACACTCTTCTTTTTTTTTTTTACACATGGCAAATAGTTCACATTATTTAATTTTTTTTTTTTTTTTGTGTTTGTTTGTTGCGTACCGGCGATGCGATGCGATGTCAAAGGCGCAACTGCTGCATCATAGCCGTAGTCAGTCCTGGCAGCTAGAGCTAGCTGGACCAAGAAGCCAATCCAATCCCGGGTCGCCTAGACTGTTCACTAGCCCGCACGATTATCGTCGTCGTCGTCCTTGATGCGGCTGCTACTGTTGATTGTTGACCAATTTTGTTTTGTTGATTGATGTGTTGTAGGAGGAATGTTTTGATTTGGGACTTTGTGTGCTATATGTCAGCTCAGGCGTTGTGTGTTCTTGTTTTCAGGTTATTTATTTTTTTTTTTTTGTTTACATGTTATCTTGATTTTTGCATATAGTATCATAGTATCATATGCCCAGACAATTTATCAGAACTGTAAAGCTCAAAATTTGCGTTAAGGTTTGTTTCAAGTATTCTTAGCGAATCCTGAAAGCAAACTTTTTCAAGTAATTTCTGAATTTTACACTTCTGTCATAGAAAGACTAATTTTTGTTTGGTATGCATTAAAATATATATAAAGCGGTTACATAAGACAAAGTTGGCAGCTGGATGCAACTATGGGGCTGCAACAACAACTGCTTAAATACTAGAGAGAGACTTACGTAATTAACTTAAATTAAACTATGTATGTATGTATTGGCAACCCTGGTATAACAGCTTTCAGTCTCATAAATAATTTTGCTGCTCATAATAAAATATTTACCTTACCATTTGGCTGCTAATAAAAGTACAGCATCTTGTTAAAAGCTGTCAACTAACATAACATAGAGTTAACAGCGTTATGTTAACGCACAGCCAGCCTGTGTTACTACGAACTTTGTTTGTATGTCAAGGTCCTGACATGAATTTTTAGCAAACTGCCACGTGACGCTATATACATAGATAAATAAGTAAGTTCGAGTGTGTACATATTGGCCTAGCAAGTGTATAAGTGTTTACATATTGCCCAGTCAGGCAAGAGCAGCAAAGCTGATTTATAGACAAAACTGCAGCACAAAATAAGAAAGAGAGAAACAATGCCACGTTTTGGGGCACATGAAAAATATGCATGTATATGTAAACAATAAGTGGTGTGCCATAAATCTCGGCTAACCCAATTTCAAACCAACAGCAATTCGACAGTGTGCCACACATAAATCTTGCAAGCGAATTTTTATACGAAGAGGAGTTTTAGATTTTTTTTTTTTCTGCTTTTAAGAATATTTTATTTATTTTAGTTAACTTAGGATCAACTTTATGCAAGATTTTTCCCTTACTACTTTTTATAATAAAAAGAAAAACTTTTATATAACAAGGCCAGGCTCCCATTATTTCGAGCGCCAAAAGCTGCTGGAGATTTTTGCCACAACCCTACATAGTTCATATTGCTGCACTCTACGGCCGGCCTCTGGCTGTCGTTGCAATTAGCATAAGGCATTGTAATTTATTTTTTATCAGCGTCATCTTGGGCTCATAAAACTGTCAAGTATGACTGACGCCGGCCTTTAATAAAAGTTCAATGAGATTTTTGCTACAATTGCAGCGTTCTCTTCCGCTTTGTCTACTGCAGCATTGGGGCCGTTTGCTTGAAAACTGGCAACAAGGCTTACAACATACTGTTGTTGCATACTTGAGTGTACGTCTGACCTAAATGTTTTGCACATTAGACTCGACAAACAAGAACCAATGCTGACCTACTAGTCTTAAATTAAATATTACTTGTAAAATTTTCAACTTTGAGTAAACACTTAAACTAAACTATGCAAATTGTTAGCTGCTGCTTAAAAACTATATGATGCAAAGTTCTTAGACAAACTTAGACTAGCGCAGCATTTAGTATGTACTGGTGAGAAATGCGTCACACAAACAAAATACTCTCTACAAAAGATGACGAAAACTATGAGCAAACTAATGCTGTTGGTGAAAAATTGCAACAGCGCATTGGCTGCATACAAAAAAAAAAACAACAAACTAACGTAAGGCAACACTGGCGCTAAGCGCCATAAAACAAAACATACTAAGTGAGAAGGCGCGCTAGTGATTTTTTTTTTGATGCAAATGAGCAATAGCAATTTATTTATATAAAAAAAAAAAAAAAAAAGACAAACTTGAACTTGTGGAATGACTAGAGAGTTTAGAGAAAACATTTACCGGTACATAGTGAGACTGTTTAGGTTGCACAGGCCGCACGAAAACGTTGTTAGGCTGTTCTTTAGTCCAGTTGCCACGAACGAAGTTAAGAGCTGCTACTGCAACGTGCAGCAAGCGGGCCAATAAAATTGGCAAAAAACAATTTAAAAAAAAAAAACAAAAAAAACAAAAAACAAAAAACCAACAACCAAACAAAAACGAAACGTTTCGATCGATTTTGTTATTGCAGTTCTTGTGGTTGTTCTTGTATTGGTTGCTGCGTACTACGCACCGAAATTTTCATGACTCGTAAAATGCAGTTGTAGTAGTAGTTTGCTTTTTCTTTTGTGTTTTTTTTTTTTGTTTTTGTTTTTGTTGTTTATTGCTTCTTTTGCTTTAAATGTTTAAATATTTTAATTTGTATTTGTATTTTTTTTTTTTTTTTTGGTTTATTTATATAATTATCACATATATTTGTTGCATACGCTAAACGAAATGAAAGAAAAGGCGGCGCAGCGACGACGACGCGTTCGCATTATGTTACGTTACGTTAAGTTGCATTAAATGGCGTGACGTTAGACACTTGCACGTTTAACCTTTCGCGTGTTTCTGTGTATGCGTGTATTTTTTGTATTTTAAGCATTGTAAAATACAAAGACGAGATAACTGTTTGTGTTTTAATGCGTGCGTGTTTGTGTGAATGGTAAATGTCAAATGAACAGCGCACAGCTACAACTACAATGCATGAAGACGAAAACGAGACACAATGGATGAATGGTTGCTGCAACAATGCTTACGTTCAGCAGAACTTTGCTTGAAGCATACATGTGATGTATGCTGCGCTGCGCTGCGCTGCGCTGTACGAGTTAACACTAATGTTAGCTGCGTTCAGCAGAACTACTATGCCTGCAGCACTTGGCTTAAAGCGCAGTTGTGCTAAATGTAGCGCTAGTTGAGGCAGCAAAACTGTTGCTGCTGTAAGCACAAAACCTAATCCTCTGAAACTTTGTTATTCACAAAAGCTCAAAGCTCAGCGGTGTGCTTGAAAAAAATTTGTAGTACTATATTTGCCTTTTTATTTGTAATTTATTCTTCTGTCGTTCAAAATCCTTGCCATCTACTGAAAGCAAAACAATTGTAATATTGAAAGACAAATCATTTTTTTTTTTTTTTTTTGAAACTAGAACAACACAAAAGAGACGTAATGTCCTCTTAACTATATGAAAACGTTTTTCAATACATCTCTTTAACAGCGCTATGCTGTTTGCAGCACAAATTCTGCAGCTTAGTTCTGCTGAACGTGATTATTATCTTATGCACTTGTGTCTCAGCGACAAAGAGAGAGAGAGAGAGTGTGTCTTATATGGTGAGTGCGCTTAATGAGCTATGAAGCTTGTTAACCAAGGCATTTAGTATTAAGCCTAGCCAAGCAAACAAACAAATGAAATAAATTTACTCAATGCTCACACACACACTGAAACAAAACAAAACTAACTAAAAAAAAAAAATACACAACATAAGCAAAGAAATGTTCAAGTGAAACAACAACAACGACATATTGCAGCGGTTTTCTCACCATCTCTTACACACACACACGCACACACACACACACACACACACACACACACACACACACGCCATGCACGCCGCCACTCTCCCACCATCTTTTTTTTTGCTTTAGCTGCACATTCTCTCTTTTGCTTACTAATTGTAGCATACTTTTAAGCTGCCTGCAGCTTTTTTCGTTCTAGAGCTTAATTAATTAGTTTTAATAATACTTAGGTGTATCTTAAGCAGTTGTTGTTGTTGTTGTTGTTGTTGTTTTTGTTGTTGCTGAAGGAGGCAATTTTTATTTTTCCACTGCTTTTTGTTGTCTTTTCTTCAACAACATCATCATCATCAGCTTGTTCTTTCTCGTTCTCTTGCTGTTGCTGTGCCACACTCAAGGCTTGTGTGCTTCATTATATTTTTTTTGCTGCTTTGGCATTATTTTAAGCAACAACAATAACGACACAAAATTGGGCATGTGACAGAAATCTCTTTTCAGCTTATTTCAAACAAATTGTAAAATGTTCGTCGTTTCAGACTTTTTCAAGCAACTAGTTTTTGCTAGAGATTTCGTTCACAACCCGCACTTATCCAAAAAAAAAAAAAAAAAAAAATGTTAGATTTATGTGTTATATGTTTAGAGGGTGATTTTAAGGGTGGTAGAGCGGGGGCGTCAGTATACTGTGCTGCAAATCAATAGCAGGAAATGCATATGGTAAAGATAATTGACCCCAACACTTGAGTAGGTCTGTCTAAAAATGCTTCGTTCGTATATATATATTTTAATGCATACACTTTTGAAATTTTGATTACTATAGTTAAAAAAAAAAAAAAAAATGCTCAGCCTAATTATGTAAATGCGAATTGCGCCCCAAAGTAGGCAACACAATTTGCACTTTTCCTTAAAGAAATTTCATTTATATAGTGTTGGGAAGTTTGTAAAAAAAAAAAACTTGTCTGGGCGTCAAAAAAAATATTTCTTGCTGGGTTGCAGAAAAAAAAAACTATGTCTGGGTTAGAAAAAAAAAAAAAAAAAAACAATACGCACAATTTGTTTGGCGGCTCTAAAGGATGGGGATTAAGGGGGTTTTAGTTGTTGTAGGATTGGGCGGGGTTTGTGATTAGCAGGTGGTTTTTTGATGCTTGAAAAGAAAAACGCAAGTAAAATTTACCTCGACTTGTTGTTGTAACCGTATGGGGGATAACCACCGTTATTATTGTTACTACCCGAATTATTGTTGCCGTACATATCCTGAGAGTGAAGACCGCGAGTACTTTTTGCAAAATACTCTCTCTGTTAAACTGCTTGCTTGCTTTGTACGTAACTCTCTCTCTCACTTACTGTCTGTGTGTGTGTCTCGCGCTCTCTCTCTGTTTTGCGTATGTGCGTTCGTTGGCGCTCAGCTGCCTGCTGCTGTTTGCTCTCTTTTTTTTTTTGTTATGCGTGTGCCTGCCACGTGCGCGCACCGAACGCTCGAGACACTCTCTCGCGTACTTCAAGACAGTTTTATTATATTGCCAATTTATCAATTCAACTTGTGATAAACTTTGGTTTTTTTTTTTTTTGCCTCCTCCTTCCTCTCTTAATGCCACACAAATAGTAAACAATATCTTTTGTTTTAAGGCGCTCTCTTTTTTTCGTTAGTACGTAGCTGTTGCCTCTCTTTTATAATCTGTTTTTAATGCATTTGCGCTCAGCTGTTGTTTTTTGTGTAGTTACGGTTTGTAGTTGTTGTTGCTGTAGAGTTGCTAGTTGTTGGCTTTATATAGTTGTTGTTGTTGTTGTAGGGGTGTAAGGAAATTGGTAAGGAAATTGATGAGAAAATTGTTGGATACTTTTGATACTTGTTGTTGTTTAGAGTAGACTTTTGCTGCTCTCAGCAGGCATAGCATATAGCATACAAGCTTAGCTTAATTTACTAGTTGAACAACAAGAAAAAAAAAAAAAAAAACTGAAATAATAATAGGCATAGGATAGTCAAAAGTAATACAAAGAAAGCAGTTTTTAGCAATAATAAATTAAAATAAAACAGAAATCGTAATTCAATGATTTGTTAATGTTGTTGAAAATTGTTCTGACTACAGCGTTAAGAACACATGACAAAGACGTGATGTGCAATGCTCTCCCTTCCCTTGGTGCTATGTGGGTGGGGGGTGGGCGAGAAGATTGTTTGATTTCGATTCTGTTCTTACTCTTATATACTATACAGTATGTTCCAAATGTGTATTTGCGTGTGTTTATTTTGTTTTTTCATAAATAGACTTTCATATTTATGCAATAAATATATCAAAGAGAGTTTGCGTTATACCAAAGAGCAGCGTATGACGTAAGAGGAGCGTACACTTATAAACTAAATCACTTAAAAATTTCTTTAAATTGTTTAAACTTTAAGATTTAACGAAAACCAAGTAAAAAAAATTGCGCAAAGATCGAGAGAGAGCATATCAAACCGTTAACATACCTTGCCAGCTTGAAATTAAGATAGGACGACAAAGTCGTTGAAGGCATCCAACAATCATAATCGAAATCCATTGTATCGTTCATTATGTACGAATTATGTATATCACAAATAATTTCAGAAATACAATCACAAAAAATTTTTGGTTTAAGGCACAAGTTAGACTTGACACGTTTAAAACTCAACTGAAGCCAGGACATCTATGATCGAGCTATTTAAGCATTCTCAAGCGGCAGTGGGCGGAGTGCAACCAGGTAAAGCCCAAAGAAAAAAAGGTCGACTTAGATCCTTGGACAAGGTGCGCGTGCCAGAAGCGTGCGCTACCTGTCCTTGATCTACCAGGAAGTGCGCCCGACGGGCGTTTTTTTTTTTTTTTTTGTTGGGTGGCTGGACGGCTGCAATGCTCAGGCAGGCAGATGTTTTGCCTTCTCGGAAGCTTGCACTGGCAAGGTGCTAATGGAATGCAAGGTGCTACCAAGGGCCATGCTCAGTTAAAGGTGGAAAAAAGCGAAAGGTGGAAAACTCTTGCTGAAAATTTTGCAGCAAGCTGCAATTTATAAAAGTCGATTAGCCTTTACTTAGAAGCAAGCTGCAATTTGTTTTTTTTTTTTTTTTTTGGCCATATTTGCCTATTGAGATCATTTCAGAGTCGGGACTTATGAAGGTTTCTTTCTCCAGCCAACAGTTAGTTGAAATTTGATCTTAAGATTTAGTTAATCCTATAATTTTTGGACAAGTTTTGTTTAACGAGATACAGTGGTGAAAGTCAATTTCAATCAAAGAAAGTAGAAAGATCTCAAGTCACGATAGCACAAGTTGTGGTTTGATTGCATGTTGAATATAAATATATTATATTGCGATTATCTTCGATTGATGGTTCAATCAAATTGATGTTGGGTATTAATCGAAAGATTAAGGAGAAATTTTGTTGTTGTGGTTGTTCCATAAAGTAGATCACATACGGACTCCAAATGTTCAGTTTGTTTATCCTAGTTGCTATAATCTCAAAGATCCAGGTGTTCATACAGACAGACATTCTCCAGCGTCTTCTTATCTATATTGCATTCATTTCCGCAAACTTAATAAGGTACAGAGTATACAAATTTATGTATATGCTTTAAAGCTGGGCAAATCACTAAACCTTCTCTTGTTTTTGCATTGGATCAATTTTTTCCAAAAATTATCTGTAGGTCAAAATTTGCATTAAATTTTATATACAAATACAGAAAAGAATTATTTTAATTTTGGAGCGAGTACATTGTACCTTAAAGTATGGGTAAGAAATAGAAATCCAAACAATCAATAAAATATATTTTAATGTAATACGCATTGGCAAAAGAGATCAGCGCTGAGGAGTTATTTCGATTTTAGATACAAACTTTTGCAATTTTTTTTTAATACAAATAAAATAAATACATTTTTTTTTTTTGCTAGAAACAGATGTTTTGATGATTTGTGGTTCGAAACAGAAACTCATATTTAAGGTCATCTTACAACTGATTCGAATTGATGTCAATCTTCAAAACACAAATCGTAAGAAATCTTTAAAACAATTCTAAATCTCGCTCATATGACAAATGAACGAACTATAACATTTAAAATAATTGGACTTGGTTTTTTAGAACCGATTTTGAGAGTCGTAGAAAAGACGTAAACACTATCTTAATTATAATATATATGGGCATTTAAAAAAAGATGCCGTACGTTAAAGTCGGGCGCGGACGACTTTGGGATACCCTGTACCACTAGTTGCAATTAAGTTCGATATATTGCTTAAGCAATCGTAAAAGACAACAAACGAAAACGACCGATCGGTCCTATGGTAGCTATATGATATAGTCAACCGATTTTGATCAAATTTGGTACAGTACCAACTATCGACTGCCAAATATGGTTACAATATCTTCACAAACAAAGGAAATACAACGAATTTTATGCAAAAAACGTTTTTTTGACCGATTTGTCCTACGGGAGCTATATGATATAGTCAATTGATTTTGATCAAATTTGGTACAGTGTTTGGGAACTATAAAAAACTTTCGAGTGCCAAATTTGGTTACGAGAACTATAAACAAACGAATTATTCACCTAAAACTTTTAGTTTTTTTTCGAGGTCCTCTGAAACACCCCTATGGGAGCTATATAATATATCCCCGATATCAAAAATATAAAATAAACTTGCATCCCCTGACATAATAACGCATCTAATCTGAAAGTTTGGTTGCTCTAGCTCTTACCACCTCTGAGATCTAGGCGTTAATACAGACGGACGGACGGACATGGGTATATCGACTTCTCTAGTCACCCTGATCATACTTTAGTTAACTTTGGGGGGTCTCCGACGTCTCCTTCTGTATATTACATACATTTTCGGCTTGCACAATTTTAATATACCCTTTGTACCATACGGTACAGGGTATAAAAATTGGACTTGGTTTTTTAGTCGAAAAAAATAAGTTATTTTTTAGAACCGATTTTCAGAATCATAGAAAAGACGTAAATACTATCTAAATTATATTAAAAAAATAAAAAAAAATATTAAAAAGTTATCAAATAAGAAATCTCAAATCATAAAACTCATGTTTTAGTCAGATTTTTCTATTTTTAGGCACATCTTCTTTTTATCATAATATTTTCAATAATCGAAATATATTTATTAGATTTATTAATATTAAATCCAAAATTGATGTAGTTTTGAACAAGTTAATAAAGATTTTTTTTCAAAAATTTTATCATCGTTGCAGAATAAAATAAAAATAATTAAAATTACACAAAAAAGTTTTATACCCAAGAACTTGCCCAAATTTACGATTTTGTAATCCATGTCAAAGCATAATTCGAACTTTTCTAGTTCCGTGTAAACGGATTTTTTTTAAAAAAGTTAATAAAAACAAACCATTTTTGTTTACCAAAGTTAATGTTATAATATATACAACATAAAAGAATTGGGCCGATGAATTATTCCCTGCAACCTCGATAGCCCGCACTTTGAAATTCGTGTCGGAAATAAAGTCAAATTTTAATCTATTATGTGAAAGATGGCATTTCAAAAAATACTACACATTTAGACGAGAGTTCCCCCCAACCATAATGAGCACAAAAGTATCTGAACCAAGTTTCTAAAATTCTACTGAGTGAATATACTATAAGCCAAAAACATTAGAAATTTAAGTGACAAACTAGAACACTCTGCACCTTTCTACAAATGTACGAATGTAGCTAAATTGATCTCTTTTCTCATGCCGATCATTTTGGTACACTCTTTGCAGGATCTTGGTCGTTTCCTACTACATCTTGGGCACCAAATATTTAGTGTAATGAAAAATATTCAGTTCTTGTTATTCTGTTTATCAATAATTTTTATATTATCTATGGGAAATGAAACAGCTACCTTTATCAATAGGTGGCTCCTTGCTCCTACTACTGCTTCCAAAATTGACCGTGTTTCCCAAACATTTGGGTTCTCAACAATTATCAGATCCAAATAAATTCGTTAGCGTACAGAAAAAAAAAAATTGAAAATTACCAAGTTCTGGAAATGAGAGCAGTACACAAGGCACAAAGTATATGTATGTACTTGTAATATACATATGTATACAAGCTCAGAAAGTACTACATAAGGGCTGGGGCTGGACAATGCTTGGATTGCATGGGCATGGGTGGTGGTTGCTAATGCCCTGGCTGCGTGTGGGCGACTTGGGTCTGCGTTCGTTTGCCTATGTTGGGTTATATACTACACACTTTGGGTCGCATATGTAGAAAACAGAACGCGCGTTTTTTGTAAGTGCTGCGCTTATGTACTACATGTATGTACATACATATATAAAAACCCAAAGCTATGTGCAAGTACATTTGCCAAAAACAAAAAAAAAAAAAGGCAAATGGAGTTTGTTGGGTATATAGGTATATATACTTTGTGCATATATGTAGGTAAATTTGTGTGGCAGCAGCCACTTCATGCGGAAATGAAGAAAAACGACAAAAGCATAATTTGCACGAACCGTTGCTTTTCTACCAGTTAAACAATAGAACTACGAAATGGGGTGAAGTGGTTTAAGTTGTGTCAAGCAACACAGAGAAGAATACAAAAAACACTTTTTTTTTAGTTACTATTAGCTCCAAATTTAGCCATGATACGTAGATATTATTCCTGCAGAAATACATACGTTGCCATATACATAGCCTTAGCTACCCTGAACGTAACTGGTTTTGTAAAGGTTCAAAAAAGTATAGTTGCGGTATTGAAAAAAATATGGTAAAGCAGAGTGCACCAGTTTGCCACCAGTTCAATACGTTCTAGTTGCCGCAGTTGGGAAATCAAATAGTTTTCTGCAGGTTTTATTGTTTATTAGTATTTGCTGAATATAGTGACTCCCATCTAGGCTCTAATGGTCTCTGAGAACCAGATGTTCATACGGGCAGATGGAAATGGTTTCATCGCCTCTTCTGTCTATCACCAAAGACAATATAAAATACTTAGTAATAAATAATGTAGCGAAAAGTTTGTTAGCTTTATATATAGCTAGTATGTAAAACTATGGTGAAAGCAAACTAGTAGTACAAAAGCCCAAACAAAAAAGAGCTGAAAAAGAAAGTACAACTTTAGACAGAAATACTCAAAACACACACATACACTCAGATACATAAGTAGCCGAATGCAAAAAAAAAAAAACGACCTAAGTGCTGATAACAGTGCAAGAAACAACAACAAAACTAGAACAAGTTAATGTGTGTTAACGTGTGTGTGTGTGTGTGTGTGCGAGCCAGCTGATAACGAGCACAAGTAAGCAAAGAAAATCTTTGAACCATGCGTGAGTGAGTGAGTAACCAAAATGAACACTCGAGTGAGCGTGAGTGTAAACGCTGCTGAGTGTGAGTCAGCGCAGCTGAGGAAACACTCGCATGAATGAAAAGACAACAACAAAACGCAATGCCAGCATTGCCAGACAAAATCGCTTAACAAAAGAGAGCACAGAGCAGCGCAAGCGGAAGATCATAACAACAATACAAGGCAAAAGGCAATGACAGCAGCAACTCGCTCGCTGCTCGTTAGGAGATAATTGTTGTTGCTTATGTATGTATTATAATATAAACAATATAATTTAATGAAATGTTGTTGCACTCTCAAGCTATCCAAGTGTACACACATACATTTACGTAAATGTAGGTATATAACGAGCAAGTTAAGTGACATTGAAAAGCAATGCGATGACAGCAGGTATACGAGGGTTGAATTTTTCTTTTTCGGCAACTAGTAATCTCTCAGTGGAAGTCTGGCAGCTGCTTTGTAAAGTTTGAAATTTCTCAGCCTAAAAACATTTCAAACATTACAAAATAAGTAAGAAAAGTTTATAATTATTTTCTACAAGTTTCAACGTGATTTATCTTAACTAACAACAGAATTTTTTCACGGCCGCTATTCGCTGATGATTGCTTAAAACAAGGTGACGTCTATTGTTGCAGCAAATCTATGCGTGTGCCTGAGGCTTTTTATAGACAAGACTAAAATCGTTATTATATAGTAGTTATTGCCAACAGTTTTTAATTGAGGAAATCGATTCATTTTGCATCACGAAAACGCATTTAGACATATGTACATATTCTCGCACAAGTTATTTATTTATCATCTCAAAGCTGGAATTGTTGACTCATTCGCTGTATGCAGTATGCAATAGGCCGCATTTGGCACCCAAACACATTTTAACGTTAAGTCAAAGTTCAAATATTAACGACACCCCTACATGCAAAGGCCAGCTGCATTGTAGAGAAAACCAGCTACGAAAAGGATACAGGACGCAAGAGAAAATGCGTCTTAAATATTAATTTACTTCCACAAAGGCATGAAATGCGTAGAAAACAAGTTTTTGTGAAATTTCACTGTGCGTGCACAGTTGTCGAAGATTTTTTTGGCTATTAAAATTCGAAACAAAAAAAATGTTACTACTTAAAATCTTTAGATGCAAAAAGTTGTGGCTTTTTTATTTAAATTTCCGTACAAAAAATAAATATTTAAATGGAACTTTTTATGTTTGGTCAAAGAAATATGCAGACCTTTTAGCTAAGAAGTTGAGTCATCTCAACAGGCAACAGAGCCAACGACCTTTTAGTTAATTTATGAGTTTTACACTAGCATAAGTTCTGGTTTGCGCAAAGGTAGATACTCAAAATTTGTAGCAAAAAAAAGTATTAAGACAATTGAAATCTGCTCATGACAATAGTTTTCAAATCCGCTTAATAATAGCAATATAATACATTAAGAGTCAAAACTGGGAAAGCCAATAACTTGGCTAAAATAACAGGCAACCCTCGTAATGTCAGCTATAGCAAATGCAAGGAAGTAGTAGCTCAAAATGTATGTGGAAATACAAAGCTTAGCACAAAGCATACGCACAAATGCAGTACACGTTGACGTCACAGCTGCAGCTGCCACTGCGCTGCTGATCAAGGCAAAAGGGCAGCTGCATTCTCTCACACTCACTCGCTCTCTGTCGTTTCTAGTGCAAGAGAGCGAATGCATACAATATGCATTTGTCAGCGCACTACCTGCGCAGGGGAATCCTTTAAAACGAAGAAAGCTCACACACGATTTGCACCTTTTCTTCAATGGAAAACCGTCATAAAATGATCTCTCATGAGTTGGTGTAATTAAAACGGGCGCGTGTCTCAGTTAATGTTGTTTGTATTATACTTCGTGCCAATTTTATGATACTCAAACTACAATAATCAGCATGTACTATTTACACAGGTAAAGCAGCAGGCACGTGTGTGTAACCCATAAAATGTTTTTGCCTTTTCATGTTGTTGTTGTAATCGTTATTATTGTTGCAATGATAACTGATAACGCATCAAAATTACATACATATATGAAAACATGCAAATGAACAAATAACAACAATGCCAGTAGGGCTGGCGCACATGTACATACATATGTATATTTATTTATCTGGTAGATAAAAAAAAAATCAAAACACGTTGCTGCGCCGATAACAGCTGGCAATGCTGTCGACGTCATGCGCTCTCGCTGAAACAGTGGCGCACCGCAAGAGTATTGCCACCTTTAATTTTGCGCTGCCATGACTAGTTAGATTTTTAGAACAGTTTTTTTTTTTCCATATAAATCTAGTACAAAAATGCGCAGTACCTGCGAATAAAGCATAATTCTTTTTTTTTTTTCTTCAATAAACACATTAATTATCAAAGCATTTAATATTTTTTTATTTGTATTTTTGAAATACTTAAAAGCCCCCAACTTTTTAGTGAATTTTCATAAAATAAAAACATTATTGAACTGAACTACGTTCAAGTTTGATATTTGTATTCAACTCAGGCAACAATTTTACTAATTAGTTAAAGCTATAAAATGACGTTTTAAATACACTTTCATTCAGTAAGGTATGCAAAAAGTTGTATTGTAGTCAACTTCATAAATGTTAAAAACAATTGTAAATTTTACATTTGTATACATTTTTTTGAAAAACACACAGCAAAGTCGTCTCAGTGCATATAATTGAATTTAAATGAGCAGTGTTTTTAGGTATGGCAGCTGCTTGTGTAAATATTTTTCGGGGTAAAGCAGCACCTAAAATTTCCATTAATACACATACATATGCGCGCATCAGCAAAGAGCTAATGGAAAAATGTCTGAAACAAGCTGGAAGCAACAAAAAGGCATGCTCGGAAAAATATCGTTTTAAAATTCTGCGAAAGGTCAGCAGACGATATTTTGTGTGCAGTTCTAAAATTCTGTATATATGCATGTACATAGGTAGCACAGTTTATGTATGCACTTGGCATACCTATGTATATACTCTACTACGATAAGATAATTAATTTCAAAATAATTTTTTAACTTAATTTTTGAATACATAACTGAACAAGCAGCAAAATGTTTGCGATTTGTTAGTTTTTTAAGCTTTTATTTGAATTACTTTAGCAAAAATGTTAAAAAAAACCCAAATGGAAAGTTTCTTGATTTTAGTTTTAATGAATGTATAAAAATTTAAAATATGTTTTAAATATCATTTAAGCTATTTTGTATGCGTTCCTTTGTGCCGCTAGTTCAATAACATTTGCTTTATTATTTACTTAAAAAATTAAATTCCCATCAGTTAAATCTAAATGCAGCTAGTTAAGTTGCATATTTAAAACTTGCCAGATAATTTACCTCAAAAAGTAACAAATTTCCGTATAAACTCTACCAGTTGTATCAAGTTTGTTTTTCTATACAGTGAATCAAAACATGTCACAGATAACTTTACGGGCTTAATTGCTGTTTTTCTTATCAAAATATACAATTAACAATTTCATATATCAATGAGGGTATATTTTTGTTGTTTACAGCCAAAACAAAAATGAATTGAATTTTGTGCAAATATTTTGAGTTAAATATATTTTACGCATGTAGTTTACTTCCTTAATATTTACTTTTGATTCACTGTATAATTCGTAACATGGAAATAAACAAGGCACTATATTTTGGCAAGTCACTGTATGCACGCGCAGCCAAGCGCTGTGCTCACATACAAACAAACATACTCGACTCGAAACTAGCCATGGGCGAGAATGAGCGAGTCGTCGTTGCAAGTGTTCCCAAGTGTTCCTATGCCCTGGATCTTTTGCTCAAAATGAAGAATGAAAAAAATGGTAGTTTTGTGTATACCATCATATAGAAATACAGCAAAAAATATATAGTATGTTGTTAATATATAGAGAGAGACTATTTTCAATGCAACAACTCCACAACTTACCCACATTTTGTGTAGGTTTCGAGTTAAACAAAAAAAAAAAAAACAACAAATTATTTCAACAAAATAAACACACGCTTTACCATATACATATATATGTATGTATGCACTCATTCATTCAAGGTGTTGTATATACTCGTATGTATATGCTGTGTATAAAATAAACGCCGTGGTATACATATTTTTTTGGAACATACTGTAAATGTGTTTTGCTTGTTTTTCTTTAACCGTTTCGTTTTGCATTATTGTTGTTTGTTGCTGTTGTTGTTTCTATGTTGTTGCTAGGCACTTGGTTATATTATATTATATATTAAATACAATATTATTTCACGGCAAACTTACGAGAAGAAACAAAAAAAAATGCTTTAAAGGCAGCGGCAACGAAAACAGTCGGCGTCGCAGTACGCTTGTACACAAAATTTAACACACACACACACACACACACGCACACGTACACACGTTGTGCTCACTCACACGCATTCGTCATCAAGACAGCGAGTAGATAGACAGCAGCGGGCGGTTGCTCGGTTGGTAACGAGGACGTGTGAATGCCAGAGCGAATGCTTGTGTATGAGTGTGTACGTGTGAGTACGCGCGTACGTTGTTGCCGACTCGTTGTTGCCGTCGTTGCCATTTTTGTTGCTGTTTCTGCCTGCTTTATACATATATACAGTGTGCAGCGAAAATACATATGCATTTGTGTACAAAATACACTTACAAAATAAAGCAAAGTGCTTGCATGTGCATGCTGCTTTGCGCTCACTTTGCATATATTTTTATTTATATTATTTTATGCACTTTTGTGACAATTTGAGTTACAACTTTTATATACACATACATATTTGCTACGTCGCGTTGTGGTCAAAGCGCGTTTTACAACACCAACAAACAACAGCGAAGACGATGTCGGCAAGAGCAGAAAAAAAAAACAAAAACAGCGAGTAGCGGCATAAACTCGCTGCCTACCCAACGTCGTGTATATAACACACGCACACATAAACGCAAAAAAAAAAAAAGAAACCAAAACGCTATGTACAAAGTAAAACTCAGCAAAAAAAAAAAAGTAACGTACTTTAAAGAATGGAAAATTTACGAATGTAATTTGTTTCTCTTCTTTAAAATTGTTTGCGTATTTCACAATCTCTGCTTTTTGCTTTTACTACCAAACATTTTCTCTTTTTATTTATATGTATGTATGTGGTATGTTTTCACGACACGCTAAAAACTACAAATTTGGCCCACTTAATAATATTGTTTAATATATTTTTTATTTATGGTTACTGTTATTGTTTTATGAATTGCACACGTCTTTGTCTTGTTTAATTTTTAATTTTTGTTAACACATTTGTAAGTTTTAAAAAATTATTACCAGAAAAAAAATTTACTGCGCGCGGCGTTTCCTTTCACAGCAAAAAAAAGACAACGAGCCAAAGAAAACAACTGAGACGAGTACACCACTCAGCTCGAGTAGTGTGTACAGCATGCCAAAAATGCATAAATGCGTACACAGTGTGTGCATATATATTTTTCAAGTTCGTAAGTTTGGCTCCATTACAACACTGTTTTCGCTGCAGCAAGTCGATAACTTTATTTTTATATTAAACTTAACTTTGTTAAAACTAAAAAAAAATAACAAAATTGTGCGCATTTTATTGAAATATGGCAGCAAGCTGCTGGCCAAAATTTCTGTGCCTGCTGCTACTGCTGCACGTTGTTGCCAGCATCAGCAATGAAAGCACATCAAACGCCGGCTACAGCAGCCACAACGTCTGCGAACTGCTGCCCTTTTGGCAAAGCTCATCCACTGATTTGTGCCCCACGAAGATACTTGGCCTGCGTAGTACCATCTACCTACTCTACGATGTAAACATCTCGGAGGGATTCAATTTACGTCGTGACGTTTATATACGCATGGCCGTATTTGTACGTCGCCTGCGCCAGCGCAAACGTTTTCACAACGTGCGTTTGGTGCTGCCGCCCTGGCCACGCCTCTATCACTGGAACAGCCAAGGCCTTAGACAAAGCAATCTGCCTTGGAGCAAGTTCTTTGATCTGGCCAGCTTGCGCCGCTTTGCGCCTATTCTGGATTTCGATGAGTTCTTGCAGGAGTACCACATGTTTGGCTCACCCACACTGCCCAAAGTACACATACATCAAGTCTTTCGCTTGCGGCATTACGAAATCATGATGGAGCAGGGCGTCTTCCATGACAAATACCAACGTTTGCCTCAAAATGATACAAGCTGCATTAAGCAAGGCATTTATGGTGGTTCGCTAGTGCAGCATCCACTGCTCGACTATGGCCGCTTCCACTGTGTACAATTTCAAGGCAGCGCTGGACTGCTGGAACGCCTGCTGCGTGAAGCACTTAACGAGGATATGGAAAGCCCGCAGGACATAGGCGCAATGCGCGTTTACGCTATAGTAAATGCCGAGACGGTGCTGCACGATAACTGGGGCGATGCACAGTTCTGGCGTGCGCGGCGCTCCATGCGTTTCTCCCAGCACTTGAGTCAGGTTGCTGCAGACTTTAGACGCACAGCACTGAGCACCACAGATGCCACAGCGGCTGTACAGAGGCCGCCCATGTGGGAGCTAGAGCGCGAGAAACGAGATGCACGCGGTGGCGATTATCTATGCGCGCATCTACGACGTGGCGATTTTGTCAAATCACGTGAAGCGACCACGCCTACGCTGAGATCTGCCGTGCAGCAAGTAAAGCAACTGCTGCGTGCTTTTAATTTAACCACGGTGTTTATGGCCAGCGATGCCACACCCTATGAGCTATTGGATCTTAAGGAGCTGTTTTATCGCTTTCGCTTTGTGCACTTTGTGCCCGAGTCGTTGCAGCAAAGAGAACAATTAAAGGATGGCGGCGTGGCTATTGTGGATCAGTTAATTTGCTCATATGCCAAATACTTTGTGGGCACCTACGAGAGCACCTTCACTTATCGCATTTATGAGGAACGTGAGATATTGGGTTTTCGTAAAGCCAGCACATTTAATACGTTCTGCAAGTTTTTGGGTGGTAGTTGTGCTCGCAATGCCGTCTGGCCTATAGTATGGCATGACTACTAGCTAACAATCTCCAAATGCCTATGTGCGTTTGGTCATTAATTGATTTTGACCACTGTACTGATTTTTTGTTTATCAAATATTTAGTTATATGCTGTGAATATGTGTGCGTTTATGTATGTATGTGTGTGTGTGTGTGTGAGGTCATTTAGTTTTTAAGATTATTGTGAGATTACTATCATATAATTGCGAACAAACTGCGATGTTGTACCAAATATAAGAAATAAAGATTATTAAATGATTTACACAGAAATTTGAATATGTAGTTTGAATGCAACGGATTGTTGAACTTCTAACACAGATGGGCAGCTTTTTGTCACTTTGTTGTGCTTGGTGGCTATCCGGAGTCGTTCAGCTGACTGCGTTAATTTTGAAATTTTGAATTTCTTTTTTTATATAAGTACTGATTGCAAGATTACTTTTACACGATATAATGCAATGAATGCATTTTATAGAAAGTTAAAAATCGACTTTGAATTCAAAAGCTGTTGGCTGTTGGAATCGTAATTGCCAGTGTGTCCCTATTTGCTATAGACCAGAGAATAAACTTGTAACAGCTGTTGGACGATTTACAAAGAAACTGCGTATTTGTGCATATAAATCTGTTTGCTTTTTAAAAATGTCCACGCCGCAGCAGCAATTAAGCTATATTGAGAGATATTTAATTTATGATGTCTGCAAAAGCTTTGGGGCCGGCACAGAGCTAGTAAACCAAAGTGTGGACTGCTCTACGGGTCTGGATGGCTTCATGTCTGCACTGTACACTGTTGTGCTGGAGCTGAACAAGTCGGGCAGGTATTAAATGCAAACGGACTCAGTTCCGTTTATCATTTTTCATTGTTTTTTCAGAAAAGAAACGGAGACCGTGCTGGTCAAGTTCATGAAGGGAAGCAAGCAATTTCGTCAAGACAGCCAGTCGTACATAGAATTTGCCAATGAAGTTTTCGCCTATGCCGAAATATTACCGGCTTATGAACATCTTTTGCGTAGCAGCAAACTTGCCACGGATATAGTCAGTGAATGGGTGCCTTATGCCTATCGTGCTCAATTTGGCGTTATAGAGGGTATGTATAAGCTAAAAATCTAGACCATATACAGAGAAGCTTTATATTTTCAGCTCAGGCTTAAGCACAGAGAGCGAAACGGAATCTTTGCTGGCACTAAGACATCTCAAAAATGATGGTTATGAGCTGGGACCACGTTGCTTTTTGCAGCGCCAACAGCTTGAAGCTATGTGTGTTCTCATAGGACAATACCATGCCCTAGGTCATGCCTTACGTGTAGTGCAGCCTCAAGTGTACGACCGCCTTAAAGCAGGCATTGTGCCATTACACTTTGCGCCTGCTGATGCGACTGGAAAAGCCAACGTCTTTCAGGTCCTTTACAAGGTGGCTTTTGCACGTTTCTTCGATTTCTACGATCGTAAAGGAGATGAGCTAGTTAATCAGAAGGATAGAGAATTTGTAGAAAGTTTGTGTCGCCTGCGTGACAAATATTTTACTCAGCCTGAGCAGCTGCTTGAGCTTATACGCACCAGATCTTGTGATACCAAAGAAGCAGATAGCTATTTTAGCACCTTTTTGCACGGAGATTTCAATCGCAACAATGTACTGTTCCATTATGACAGTGCTGGTACTCTAGATGGCATAAAAATGATTGATTTTCAAGAGCTAAGATTTAGCACCGTCGCCATGGACCTGAGTTTCTTTTTATACATGAATTGTCCGGGTGCAGAACGTGAAGCCTGCTTTCATGACTTACTCAAGAAATATCATCAAGCTATGTTTGAAAAATTAGAGTTAGTCTTGCAACGCAATAGAGAAACATTGTCAGAGGAGCAACTGGAGCGCGTTTTGACCGATTACAGGTGCGTATTATAAACGAATTCTGTACCTATTTCTCATTTAAATATTGCATGCAATCTATTTTAAATTTAATTATATTGCATATTTTTTGCATTTGCAGCTATGAGCGTTTTGAGGCGCATTTCAAGCGTTACGCCTTCTATGGCGCTTTAGTTTGCATGCACTTTATGCCGTGGGTGCTGAGTACAGAAGAGGAGTGTGCAAAACTTTCCATGTTATTTGAGTCGGATATGCATAGTTCGGCCTTTTATGACATGTCATTGACCATCGGCGGGGACGAGTGCAATTATGAGATCTTTAAAGTAGTGCATCATGCCTTTGAGCAAGGCTACCTGGATGGTATATTAAATTAGAAGGATACGCTAATCAAGCAAACAACAATACAACTTTAAATAATACTTGCTACATTCCTATACATATAGACTTTAAACTTAAATTAGCATTATGCGCAAAGTTCTAATAGCTTTGTGTTTGCAAATTAAATACATACATTGTAACATGCATTTATATAGCACAAATAAAGTTTGATAAACAAAAATAATTAAAAAATGTAGTATATTTAGAATGTATGGCAGCAAACAGTGTGACCCCAATAAATATTTTAGCAAAGTTGAGCGAATGCTGCCAACTTGACTCATTAATAAATTTAATTTAAATTTCTTCATGTGCTGCTGGCAGGGCCACCACTAAATATTTGGCTCAAAATCCAAAAAATTTTTAGTTTAACTGCAATAAATTATTTTTATTATTTAATAAATTCATAATTGATTTCAATTTCTTGTTTTAACAAAGCAACATTGCGTACGGCTTGTTTGTTTACATTAACATTTCCATAGCAACATTCTTCTAAAGAAGCACAACAAAGCTTGAGCTGGCCTTACTTTTAGATGCATTAAAATTTGACAAAATTTCAACCTCTTAGGACTTTAAAAAATTTGTCTATTGCAATGGATGACATAAGGTAATCATAATTTGCGCTACTTTTTTTTAGAGGTTGTCACGCTAATTGTACTTTTTGTGCATACAGCTGGAACCTGGCATCTTTACTAGCGCTAACCGAAGCAAATTCATCGACAACAGCATCAACACCGACAGAATCAACAATCACTACACCAGTAGCCACAAGCTATGTTTCTGCGTTCCGCCTCGATGGGCAGCCAATACTGCCGCCTTTGGTAAGTATAGTAGATTGGTTTAATGTTGCGGGAGTGGCCACAATTCAAGCATAACATTTTTTATGCAGATGACAGCTGAAAAACGTCAACAGATGCAGCTTTTTAAAGAGCAGGCAAACAGACTCGAAAAGTTATACAGCCAAGCACGAGCAGCCAAATTGCTGCAGCAAGAGCAGCAGCTGCAGCCAGAGAATCATCAAGAGGAACCGCCTTTGGAACCTTTGCCAGTTAATGCAGCAGAGGAAGATAGTTGTTTGGCAACCAAACATACTATGCTGCAGCTGCAGCAGACACAAACTCTTATTCTAGACAGCACGCAGCCGCCCGATTTGGCAATATCAACTGAAATACTACCCTCCAGTCTCTGTTCGTCTAGCCCGGCGCGGCTGCGTCCCAAAACATTAGTGCTAGAGCCAGATACTGTGCCAACAATCTGCATAAATCCACCTACGCCATATCAGCCTGCAGTGCTCAGTTCAACACGTAGCCCTGAGCAGGAGCTTGCTGCAACTCCCACTTTCAGTCCAAGACTAAATTCGGAGCCAAATAGCATGGCCAACAAAACATTTTACTTTGACAGCAATGCTACAATGGAAAGCAGAATCTCCACATCACCGTCTGCGTCTATCAATGAAATGTGTCAAGGCAAATGCATGCAGCACTCCCGCACCCAGCACTATCAAGAGCAGCTGGAAGAGCTGCTGCAAAACGCCGTGTTTGAGAGCACCACCCATGACAATCAAAAGCGCTTGCAGGTGCTGCTGCACAACTACAAAATGATAAGCGAAATAAAAAGTGCACTGATTGATGAGATTTCCGAAATTAGTGTAAGGACATATGCGCATGAGTCTTCAAGTACCTGCTCGCCCAGTACAGACAACTCTGCGGCTCTTGATGAGTTATTGACAATGGAGCATGCCTGTCAAGCCAGCAGCGGCTCGTTCAGTCTTCACACAAATCCCACAGATGTGCAACAGCACAAACCTGTCAGCAGCAATGAAACCAGCAGCGTCAAGCTAAAGCAGCCAAATAGGAACAATACAAGCATTGCGGGATCGCCTACGCTTTCTTCAGCACAACAGCGTCACTTGAGCAAGGCACGTGGACAATCAAATGCCAAATCTCCTATTAAATCTCCGTCAAAATTAAACAAAATATCGCCCACGTTGGTCAAGCCGGCAGCAAAATCTATTTCTAACGCAACGGAATCGCCCAAGCGCAGTCCACCGCAGCAGCAGCATAACTTAAGCAAGGCGTCTGGACAAACGGTAAGAGTACACATTTCTAATTTCGAAACTAAAGTACTCGCAACAAACCAATTAACTGCAATATTATCTAAACATTAACTAACCCCAAACATGCAGCGCGCTGGAAACAAAAAAGCATGATCACTAAAGCTCGTCTCATCGAGCTCTTAACCAAGTGCCTTAAGACTTGCACTAGCAAGCGCATCGGGAACAAACTAGCCTTATTCTAGCAAAGCTTTAATTGATAGCAACGCAAATAAATTTTAATATACAAGAAACTTTGGACTTTTACTAACGCATCTAAATTACTAATTACTGCTTAGTCCAATTTTAATAATCTATTATCTTTTACTAGCCAAATGCTCGCCGTCTGCAGCTACATTATGCAAATCTGGATGAGAAGCAGCGCTGTATAATGGCAGCCACACGGATCAATGCTGGCGTACGAGGGTTTTTAGTGCGTCGACTGTTTCGCACGGAGCAAGTGCAGCGTCTAGTACAGACCATAAGGGATACGCTAATTTTTGTGCTAAATTTGCATTTGGAAACCTATGGCAAAAGTCCGGAGCAAGAGTCATTGGCCAACATACAACTTAAGGCGCGTTTGCTGCAGCAGGTTAGTTTTAATACTTGTTGTTTAAAAGATCTAAAACAGCAAAGATTTCTCTAATCTCTTGCAGCTATACTCGGCGAGTCGCGCTTTGCATTTGGTGTTTTCCCAAACTAGTATGAAGGAACGCATGGAGATTATTGCGCGGGATCGCAAGCGTCTAAAGACCAAACTGCTGGCCATGCATCTCAAGCGACGAATCTAAACATAGTGTTGCTATGTAGATGTGACATGGTCATCCCCATATATACGCTGCACAAATCTAGCATGCCCATGACCCAATGGATACAGGAAATAAATTTCGTAAAATTGCATTTATTTTGTTTCCGACTTTTCTTTTGCCTCAGTTAGCACCAAAGCTTCAATCTTTTGCAAATTATCCATTATACTAGCCATGTGTTGCTGCTCCTTAGTCTCGCTGTCTTGTTTCGATTTCTGCTCTTTGGCCTGTGCAACAGCGCGACTATCGCCCTCAGTGCGCAAGCCCATGTTTAGTTTGGTTACCAAATGGCGCGGCACGCGCACCTTGGCACCAATGCGATTGTCATTTTTATATTGCGCCACGGCACGCACAAAGGGCCTCAAGGGACAGCCCTTGGCTTGGGCTTCGCTCATTAACTCATGTGCATAGTTAAAGAAGAACTTATCCTGACGCAGACACTCGAGCTGTGCATCGCGATTGTAATTTGTTTCGGTCTTAGCTTCGACAGCTGCACGCTCCTGCAGCTGTTCATCTAGTTTCTGTCGCAGATCTTTCTTGGTCTGCAGTTGTTGTTGTCGCTCTTTAAATTTGTAGTCCAAGTATATGCGTTCGTTCTCGAGACGTAAAGCCTCCTGTTGCATGCGCTCTTGCTGTGTCTGCTTTTGCGCCTGCTTGACTAACTGCTGCTCCTGTTTTTGTGCAGCTTGACGCGCCAACATAGTCTGCTCTAGGCGCTGACGGCGTTGCCGCTCTTCACCACTAAATGCTTTGCGCATGCTGGCCAATTCACGCTCATGACGTGCATTATCTTTGCTGGCGCTATAATGCAGCCGTGGCGCTAGTTCTTTTGCCAGCTGCTCATTCTTGCGCAGTCGCTGCACAATGCGTTGCCTGCCCTGGCCTAGCTTTAGCGTCTCCAGCTGCTGCTTGGCCGCATTATGTACCTCACACTGCAGCTGCTCCACCTCGTCCAACATTTTTAGTCCTAGTAGTTGGAATTAAGAAATTAAAAATAGTGTTAATGCGCTTTGTATTGAACTTACGCTGCTGCTGCTGTTGAGACATGTCCAACGCAGCCATTGAATCCGCTCGTCTCTGATGTTGCATTTGTGACTTTGCAGCGCGTTCGCGATCTATTTGAGCTTGCAGCCAGCGCTGATGTCGCTCGCGTTCTTCAGTTGCCTGCTGCAATTGTTGCGCAGTTTGCTCGCTTCGCTCCTGCCGGCGCTGCTCAATGGCTTGCAGCAGTTCGCACTTATGTTCAGCCAAACGCTGCTGGCGCTCGTTTAGACTTTGCTGTGCCTGCTGCAAACCCTTCAGCACTTTTTCATTGTAGCTACGACGATCTAGCTCTTGCTGCTCTTGTGCTGCTTTGGCAAAGTCCGCTTGCAGCTGATGCTGTGCATTGATGGCGCGCATCACTTCGCTTTGCAGTTTGGCGCAGTGTAGATCACGTGGTCCCGGACGCAGCTGCTCCAGCAACAGCTGTGCTTTGGCAATACGCTGCTCTCGCAGGCGTTGCTGCTCACGGCGTATTTCAGCTCGCTCTAGGCTTACCGACTTTTGTGGCTCTGGCTGAACTGCAGCAAGCTGCCGCTGCCGCTGCTGCTGTAGCTGCGAGCCGCACGTAAATTGACTGAGCAAGGCTTCGCCGCCGTCGCGCAGCTCTTCGCTGTAACGTCGGCGCTGCTGCTGCTCTGCCAGCTGTGCCTGCTGCTCAGCCTTGGTAGCATTGGCAATGATGCGCGCAAAGCGTTGACGCGAGATGACCACCGGCGGTGGCACACGCGGTATTCGCTTACGCGGCTCTTGTGGCAGCCAACTGTATTGCATGATAGTACAACGTAGTATTGTATCAAATTACCGCAGTTTGTTTATTTGCTTTGCAGTTTATTTGCTTGCGTAGTCATGGAGCAGCCCAGCGTGTTGCCCTGTGCAACAATAAAAACAAGAGACATGCAGGCGTCATTGACACAACGACGTCACATGATCGCAAATTCTGAATTTGTTTGCCGGTTGCCTAAGAAAAACAAACAAACAAATAACTAGCGGCAGCAGCTGTTTTTCATGGCCGAAAAGAGCTTTTTGTTTTATGTTTTTTGGCAGCAGGCCACAAAAAGCTCTCAGCACAAAAGTGCGTGAGCATGACCCAGCAGACAAATTTTGACAGCAAATTGCTATGACAAAAAGCTTAATGCTACAAATTTGACAGCTGGGTAGCATAGCAGCAGCAGCAGCAGCAGCAGCCGACTTTAGGTCAGTGTCTAAAAATTATTGAAATAAACGCGAGAAACTTAACGCTGGCAGCGACCGCGTGTTTGTTTGCAAAAATTCTTTCGTAATTCGTGCGCTAATTTCGTTTTTTTTTTTTGTTTTTTTTTTGAAATAGTATAATTTGTGTTTTTGCTAATGCTATACAAATTCAAATAATTCTTGTATTTAAAGTGTAAAGTTGAAAGTTTGCCAGCAGACCAAAAACAGAAAAAAAAATCAAAAAAAAAAATCGAAGGTCAAACAAAAGCGACCTAAACTGTTATATTGTTGTATTTGTTGTTGTTCCGCGCTGGGCCGCTGCTGTGTTTTGCATTTATTTTTTGCGTTTTGTGATAGATAGATAAATAAATAAAAAGGCCAAGCGAAATTATTATAAATAAATACAAACGACATTGCTGTGCGTAAATACATGCATATATACATACATACATATGCATGTATTTATGTACAATGTTTATCATAGTGTAATGCAACAACATACAATTTCATTTGCTTTGACGCAGTTTAATCATATAACAACAAAGCCAAGCAGCAATACATACTTACTTGTATATAACTAACCTACGCGCCTACACCTACACCTACACACGTTAACATGTCCTATACGGAACTGGAATCTGGCTATCAGGACTTGCGTCAATCCACGCAGAGCAGCGCCCAGCAGCAGTCACAGCAGTCTGCATCCTCACATACGCAACATCGCGTGGGCTTCTATCTGGGTCAAGATGGCAATGTATGCATTTATTACTAAAATACTAATAAGTTATATGTATGTATGTATGTATGTTTTCTGCCTTTATATACCAAACCATAATAACTCAACTGCAGCATGTATGTACGTACTAATTGTTAAAGTTATGCTTTTTTTTTTTTTTGTTTATTTAAAAAAAAAAAATCAATACATTTTGCTTGCGCAGCTCCAAAACTGTGCTGAAGCATTGTACGCCGTTCTCTTGCTTTGCTGATAACAATCCAGTGGCGCAGTTAGTGGGGGGTAGATAAATTTATAAATGACACCAGTTAAACAAATGACATAAAGTACCTACATATGTACGTGGTCTCATTTTGGGTACCATTGCCAATTTCTCTGGCTATTTGAATTTCGAGATCTTAGGTACAATGGGCACATAAAGTTTGTGCAGACGTAGCAGACGCCCCAGACCCCAACCAAAAAAAAAAAAAAATAATAAATGAAAGACTCGGTAAAAAAAAGCCCAGATCCAAATCGCGAACATTACCAAACACGCCCAACATTTTAAAGCGGCGTTTTTATGAGAGCGATCTTATTTTAAATTGAAATAAAGCAAAAATAAATTTTGAGGGTCAAGGAATTCATTTTTGATGTTTTAGTTCTTTTAAACTATAATTTTTATTTTTAAGACTAAAAATTAATACCTATGTATAACTTTAAACTGGCAACGAAAAGTATGCTACAGAATATTTTGTATTATTTTGAAAAACTGACATTTGCTATCATTTTTTGTTTTGAAAAAGACGCGAAGAAATGGCGTAAAAATAAACATCAAAAATTAATTCCTTGACCGCCGAAAACCACCATATACACAAAAAAGATGAAGTTTTGGCTTAAAATGTTATGTTTTTGTCGTTATAGGGAAAAAACCTATTTTTAAAAATGTGCAGGCTCGAAATTCAAGATAGACCTATGGTTTCTTCGGCAAAGTTTCTTAGAATTGTCCATAGAATACTCCTAGGGGGCGCCGCGAATTCGAAAAACAATTTGAACCACCCAATTCCGTTTTTACACGTTTTTTGTAGACGGTTTTGGTATAAGACGGTCTAGAAAAAAAATTTTTGACGCAATTTCATTTCATTTAGCATGATTAAAAAAAGCTATTTGAAAGTAAATTTTTATTTTTTTTTATTTTTTTATATATATAAGGGGTCATCAATCTTGAGGTTTTTTTTCCAATAAGGTTTTTATACCCTGTACCTATAGGTACAAAGGGTATACTAGATTTGTGCAATGTATGTAACAGACAGAAGGTGGCGTGGCAGACCCCAAGTCCTTTATACCAAAATGCTTATCATAACCTCGGGTAGCGATTGAGCCATGTCCGTCCGTCCGTCCGTCCGTCCGTCCGTCCGTATGAACGACTAGATCTCGGAGACTATAAGAGCTAGAGACACGGAACTTTACCTGCTGGTGCGCATATTTCCTAAGCAGATGAAGTTTGTTGAATCATGTCAATATCTTTCCCCGTTCCCCCGCTGTAGATTTTCGCGGTTTTTAGCCACACCGTTTGATATTTTCATTTGAAACATTTTAACAGAGCGATGCATTGTGGATACATGCATCTATGTGTAAAAAATGAACAAAATCGGACAAATACAACAGAAGTTATAGTCAAAAATGTGCAAATTTCACCACCCCTTGCCAATAAACTGCGTCAATATTTGACTCTACGCAATTATGGCTACAAGTGACCTAGAATCACAATTTTTGGTAAGCTCATTCATGTGGCTCTAATGAACAAATCCACATCCAAATTTTATCGATGCGGTCCCCCCACCCCCCGCAATCGATTTACCGTGTTTTCTCCCACACCCCTTAACATATCAACTTGAAACTTACCCAATATAATTAAAATAGCTTCTTTGACGTAACTTTCGATTTTCATCAAAATGGGTACAAATTTAGGAAACTTATAGGTATAAATATCGAATTTCACCAAAAAAAAAAAAAATCCAATTGGAAAGTTCGTAGAAGGAATATGCAGGAAAAATTGTTTGCGAGACAAAAGGTACAGGGTATTCCACTGTCGGGCACCGCCTCGACTGTACCACATTTTTTTGATAACCATCATGGAAAAACTTACACCCGAACAACATTTACAAATCGTACAATTATATTACGAAAATTCGCGTTCTGTAAAGAATGTTTTTCGCGCGCTTAGGCCATTTTATGGTCGCCATAATCGAACTATTGAGACCACTATTCGCCATAGCATCAACAAATTTGAGACCCAATATTCATTATTGGATGACACTCGACCGAATAGACCTCGTCCAGCGCATAGTTTATGGGCCGTTGGAATCATCGGTCCATATTTCTAAAAAAATGACGCTAGTCAGACCGTAACCGTCAATGGCAACCGTTATCGCACCATGATAACGAATTATTTGCTAGCTGAAATTGAAGCCCGAGATCTCGACGACATTTGGTTTCAACAAGCCGCACAGCCCGTGAAACAATGGACATATTGAGGAACCAATTCGGTGAACAATTAATTTCACACTCCGGACCGGTGAATTGGCCACCAAGATCGTGTGATATCACACCGTTAGACTTTTTCCTTTGAGGCTACGTGTTTGTGTGTAATCCAGCTACGATTGAAGCATTAGAAACCAACATTACCAGTGTTATAGATAGCGAACGTGTCATTGAAAATTGGAACCTCCGCTTGGACAAGCTACGGCGCAGTTGCCTTGCCGCCAACATTTGAAAGGGATTATTTTTAGAAAGTGAATGGCAAAAATGGTTCTTTCTATTGATAATAAAGAATTTCCGATTCATTTAAATTATTTAAAAAAAAAACCTCAAGATTGATGACCCTTTACCTAGTTAAAATTAAGCTTAAAAACTAAAGATAACAATTTATAAGCGCTGGCACCGTAGGCCTTTTTATTAAGCTAATCTTTTAGAAATTTATTTAGGAAATTCTAATTTATTTTCTATTCTTCGCTTCGCTTTTTTATCCAACAGAGCACTGATTCCCAAAATAAATTTCCATTTTTCGTGCTGATTTTCTAAACCTTATTGAATAGAAATGTCAATACAAATGACAGTTTAAAGCTTCAAATTAGCCCAATTGAAAGGTTGGACAAGCTTAAAAAAACAACCTTTATATGTCGAAAACTAACCTATAACGCAAAATGGCTGATCATGTCAAAATTTTTTGAAACCAGAAAAAAAGCGTATACGAAAGCAAGCAATATTTTCACCGAATAATCTACAGTAAGGCTATTATACTTAAGTCAATTTCGATTCCAAAAATGTGAATCTGTCCGACAGTGGTTCACCCTGAAAAACGGCCTCTATTTGCGTCAAATTGTAAACGTTTTAGAGGCAAAAGTTTTGCAGGGGTAGTCAATGTTTCTTTATTGATTAAGTCTGCATACCAAATTTCCACCAAATTGCTATGTAGTTGCTTTTTTATAAATGGAAAAGTCAGATTATTGTTGCAGTTTAGAGTAGAACTATGCTTAGCAACAAGGTCAACAAATATCAAATTCTGAACGGATGGCTTTTACAGTGTCAAAAACTACTTCCTACCCAGCCATATTTAAAAAGATAATAGCAAAAAATTAGCAAAAATATAAAATTACCCAAGAAAAGCCTTTGAAAGTATAGAACAGAAAAGTTTATTTTTCGAAATCAATTGCAGTATTAATCCTCTAATGCCCATTTTGAAAATATTTGTTTAACAATGGTCGAATCATTTTATCGAAGGTACTTTTGCGCTCCTAAATTCAAAAATGACCTTTAAAATTATATAGGATTGTTCGTTTACCTGTGAGCTGAGAAAATCTGAAAAAAGTCCTTAATTTTTATTATATGTTATATATATTATTTTTAGACTTTAATTTTATTTATTTATGAACAGCTTTTATTATATTAAAAGTTTCTGATCTTATTTTTTGTTGTGGTATTTTAAAAAACAATTTTTGCTGACAACTCGCAATCGCACAAAAAAACCAAAAAAACACATGTTGTGTGCTTATAGACCCCTTATAATAAAAAAAAATCTTTTAAAAGCTTTGAAGAACTTTTAAATCTTTTATAACTTAATTGGTGTGTTTATTAGGAATTGCCAAAAAAAAATTTGATTGATGTAAAAGCTTGTATTTTTTTTGTTGCAAAAATACAATAAGTGCCTCAAGGCACTATTGGGCATTAGAGGGTTAAAGCCCATACGAAAATTTTCGCACGGAATGACAAAACTTTATATAAAAAAAAAATCCCAAATGGGATATCATTCCGTGCCAACATTTTCGAATAGCGTATGGGCCTTTAAGCCTAAAAATATCAAAACTTATTTGCATGCATTTTAAGTTCGAAAAACCCTTGAAAATATTAGTTCATCATATATATCATATAGCTTTTCGTATATTTATTCTCAATTTAATAAAAAACTGTAGCGTCTTAAGTAGGTTATATAGATCCGGTCTTTGAAATTTTGCAACAGTTATCTGTATCTGATGATTTTTTCAAACAAATTGAGTCTGCAAAGCCATCTGTCAAAAAAGTGTTGGAAATCTATTGCTAACGATTTCGGTAGATGGCCATTTCAAATTATTTAAATTGAAAAACAAGTCAGAAAAGTCTATATCGATGCGCGTCACATAGAGAATATCTTCGAAGGCAACTTATATTTAAAAAAATATCACGATCGAAAATATAGTTCCACAGAATTACAAAGAAATCGGGCTGGATTCGTAATGTGCATTATGAAAAAACAAAAAAAAGTACAAAACTTTCAAAAGTTATATTCTAAAATGTATTACCATAATCCTCCGTTTCCTATAGTCTGTGTATATATATTTTTGTCACCTATTACAGTAAAATAATTTAAATCAGTCGGTGTCTGACGTATCCTGCGTATTCTGTTAAGTTTCGTTTAGATAAGTTTAGGATTTTAGGTGTATTTTATGGAAATGGTTTTCTTAGGTTGGGAACGGCTCTAAAATTTATAATCAAAACATATATCCATCGATAGGATGGATTTAAAGTGTGAGTGTGACTGTGAAATGTTTCTACATGGTCATATAACAACATGAATCGAGTAATTTCATCTATTTGGCATCTTTGGCTAAGATTTAAAGTGTATCGCTTTTGTGGTAGGAGCGCCAACCGAGACGATGCTATCGACTCTTTAGTACCATTTTCTGAATGGGTTTAATCAACAATATATACCTACTTACATGTTAAAAAAACTTTACAAATAGTAAAAAACAGTTTCGGAAAGGGAACTGGTTGAAATTGGAACTTTCATAGATCCATCCCCTCCCCTCCAAATAGCAACTACGCCACTGACGCAAGCTAACTGCTTATCTACGCACACGCTCTCACTTTATGCTTGTTTGTTTTGTTATTGCAATCGACCCTGACTTATTCGTTTATATGTCTGTGGGTGAAAGCAGCATTTCATATCAAACTCTCTCTCTCTCTCTCGAGCATTAACAGCTGATTTACTCTCGCCCACACACTCGCACTCGCAGTTTTACTCACACCCACACCAATGTCAATGTCATAGTAACAGCTGGCACACGAAGCTCATCTCGCTCTCGTTACTCGCTGCGACATTTCTTCTAACAGAGATGTCACCAAACTATTTTGAGATGCTTTATCATCCTGAAAATTTTATGTATGTTTGGTTTTCTCTAAAAATTTTATTTTTCAATGATTTACGCTTATTAGGTAGGCTATATCTTATTATATGCAAGAATAAACAGACACAAGCGAGACTAAAAATTTGTTCCGATTGTCTAGACCCTGAAAAATTCAAACTTTTTTCAATATTTTTTCAAAAATGTTTAAAGTCAATTTTTGGGCTTCAAGGTATTTTTAGTCGGCCTTACTTAATCCGATAAACACTGTGAAAGTTAAGAAAAGTAAGGGAGAGAGATAATATAGATAGGATCTCTTCAAATGGATATATACGGCCGTACGGGGATTAGCGAAGCCCCCTTGTTTTTTATTTATTTTTACATTAGTATTGATCGAAAAAGTTTGGTGGCAACTCGGGCTCATTACTTTTATTTTTTTTTTTGTAACAGTGATTTCTGCGCTTTATTTAGTTTAGAAAAATAAACGCCACGTGCTTCCAATTAAAATTTGTGTCCTAAGTTCGAATCCAAAATTTTAACGAAAACAAAAAAAAAAAATCAAAAGATTTAAAGTTCGCGCCATTTAATGGGAAACAGTTTCGATAAATTAAGTGGCGGTAGAGGGGATTACAGTGCAACGCGTCATGTGGGCTGGGGACGACGTCACAAGCGCAGACGTGCGGCAGCGAATGCTGGCGTTGGCGTCACCTTTGCAACAGGGGCAGCTGCAGTAGGTGGCTCAGAAGGAGGCTCCAATTCTGTGACGTCAGGAACTGGTCGTCGCTGTCTGACGCACGTCAAATCGACACCGAACTTGGGGGGTGCGTAAGCGCAATATATATGTGTGCGTGTGTGTGTGTGTGTGTGAGTGAGGACGCATGTGTCTAGAGTTGGGAACGGCGAACTTTTAGATAGATAGGGAAAAAAGGGAAAAACTCGCGAACTTTTCAAAGTTTTTAACAGGGCTGCAAATATCAAATTTGTTTTTGCCAGTTTCGATTCACAGGCGATAAGGTTAAGGTTCAAAAAGCTGTTTGAATGGTTCATTACACCAAAGTTTTTAATTGAACCAAGGTTCACTAAAATCCATTATGTGCATTATAGGGTCCATTGGGCAAATTCTTTTCAAATTCCGCGCTATTGTGCATTCGATTTCGCAGCAAACGTTAAAAAAAAAATTAATTTTTGTAGACCCTCAAGGGTAGAGGGTGCGCCAGTTCTAACAACGGATTCGGGCTTAGCACGTCGAAATACATAAGAAAACATTTGCCTTGTCACAGTCACAAAAAAAAAATGATTTTCGGATTCGGAGTTAAGACCGGGCTTACCGAACATTTTTGGGGTCGCTGAATCTGAATCCAAAGCCTAAAAAGACCCAGCACATCAGGATTCTGACACAATCTAAAAAAAAACACATAAATCAAGTTAGAACTTGGACATTCTGGAGTTTTTGAACCTTGAAAAATTTTGATATAGTTTTTAGGGATGTGCTGATGTTTTTGGACAGTTTTTTTGGGCTTAAGCATCCCCATCCGAACTCAAAAATGCTTTTTTTTGTGGCTCAGTAATTAGTTTTTTTTTTTAAAATTTGGCGTATTTCACGACCGTTGAGTAACTTATTTAAGATTATGCCGTTCTGTTTTATTTTTTTTTAATATACCGGCACGCCCAACTCTAGAAGTGTGACTGCGATAACTTATTTTTATACATTCTCTGTCATTATTTAATCTATTATCTTTCTTATTGTCTTTAGAGTCTACCGATAATGAGCCGCTGGAGGCGCGCTCCTCTTCATTTACCTATGCGGTGAACTTTCTTTACACTTTTTCGTTGCGTTACGTTGTTGATATTTTTTTTTTTAATATTCCTAATTCTTTTTGTTATGACCAGGGAATCAAGGCAAACATTCTATAGGTTCGGACTGCTATAGTTTTTTCCTTGGGGATGCTATGATTACATATCATATTTCTAAAAGGTTTAAAAATTAGATTATGAGTTAGTGCTGAACTAGTTAGAATTATACTTTCGAATCGAATTTCAATAGGATAGCAATTATTCTGTGGCTCAGAAAACTCTTAAGCGACTTACGTCAGTGTGTCAGATATATTTTTTGGATAGTCTTACTTTAAATTTTTACATTTGCATTAATGTATTTTTAAGAATATTTCGAGAAACAGACAATTAAAAACTTCGGGAGTTTCATGAATATCAACAATTTTTGCTGTATATGGGCGAAAATGAGTGGAATATATCACTTTTTTAAATCGATCGCTCGATGTTGATGATTTTTACATTATTATTATTTTTTTTTTTTTTTCAAAATTTCGATAATTTTTGGAGTTATCGGTAAATACATATTTAAGTAGACTTTTTTTGACAAAACGTATCTTCTAAATCCCTAAAGATATTTAAATCATTTTTTTCAATAAAAGATACAACTTTGAAACTAAAAAAATACAAGTTTTTTCCAGAAAAAACCGTGTTAAAAAATCCTAAAAATGTTTCTTTAAAATTGAAAATTTTTTTTAAAAATTTTCATTCGATATTTTAAAGCCAAATATTTTTATTAATCCAAGCTTTAAGAAATTTAGTTAAGGATTTCCATTTATAATTTATTTTCATAGCAGTTTAAGGATTTACCTCATGTCTTTTTTTACACGGTTTTTTCTGGAACGTGTAAAAACAGAATTAGGTGTATTGTTTTTTATAAAATGTCAAATTGAGCATTTACAACGAGTTTTATTCTTATTATCTTTCTATTTCGAAAAACTAACGCCTAATTGTCAATATTATAAAGTGCTTAGTACGTTTAAGATCTCATAAATCAACGTAACCTTCTCAATAATGTAAAATGCTTTAAATGTGATTATTTTTAAGGGAAAGTCCAAAATTAATAAAAAAATGGAAAAGTACAAAAAAAATATTTGGAAAAAATCGTAGATTTTGGTTAAGAGGTAACACCTCTTGGTTTTTTAAGGTAATTTTTCAATTTCTTTTTTAAAGAAATTTTGTTTTATTTTCAAAATCCAAATAGTATGTATGTGAAATATGTATAATATTATTTTGAGCTACAAAAAATCATTTTTCCAAAGTAATAAAAAACAAAATGGCGCCTGTAGAGAGCGTCAACTAATTTTCAAAGAGGCCTCCATACCAACAGCTTTTTGACGTCGCCATTTATCTGAAACATAAAAAAAATGTAATCTATGGACCAAAATCAAGTGAACCGCGTAGGGATTTCCAAATATGTATATCAATTTCAAAAAAAATAGCATAAGCTCCAAAAAATTTTTTTTTCGTTAAAAAAAAGCCTCCGTGGTTCACTCGAAAATGATGTTTTAAAGATTATATCAAAGTTTTAAATCGATCGGATAAAAATTGACTGAGTTATTCGTGAAGCCGTTCGAAAAAAGTGGTTTCGCGAAAAACGCGTTTAAAGTTTTAAG